>OZ005742.1:105644090-105929090 GCA_963930735.1 Dioctria linearis
TTTTCGGCAATTTAAAAGGCGCTCAAACAATTTCCACAGCGTCTTCCTTAACAATAAATGCTCATTACGAGGAAGAGTCCTCACTAGATAAACTTCTGAGACGGTTTTGGGAAACTGAAGAGGTTACTAGTCCAGGAAGACAACTGTCTACGGCAGACCACGATTGTGAACAATTTTATAAGAAAACTCATTATCGAAACGCAAACGGCCGTTACGAAGTTCGTTTGCCCTTCATCAATGAAAGTTCCAACCTAGGCGACTCTCGTGGCATGGCTATACGAAGACTTTACAGTCTAGAGCGTAAATTACATCAAAATTCCGAACTGAGTCAGGAATATAAGGCTTGTATAAATGAGTATAAATCATTAGGGCAAATGACATTGGCTGATAAGGAAGTGAGTAAAGATAAATGTTATTAACTTCCTCACCACGCCGTTATCAAAGATAGCACGACTACCAAAGTTCGAGTTGTCTTTGATGCTTCGGCTAAATCCACCAATGGGAAAATTTTGAATGAACAGTTGCATACGGGCCCAGTATTGCAATCTGAACTTTTCTCAACTTTACTTAGATGGCGAAAGTACAAATTTGCTATGTCAGCGGACATAGAGAAAATGTATCGAATGATAAACGTTAAATCACCAGACCAAAATTATCAAAGAATAGTTTGGAGAAACAATCCCACTGAAGCCATTAAAGATTACAAAGTGAATACTGTCACCTTTGGGACAACACCAGCTCCGTACTTAGCAATCAAAACCCTACATCAGTTAGCTGCTGATGAAGTTGCTAGATTTCCTAAAGCGGCCAAGATTGTATTACGAAATTTTTATGTTGATGATCTGCTCACTGGAGCAGATTCCATTGAGGAAGCTTTAGAAATGCAAGGTCAGCTTATTCAACTCTTGTCGTCAGCAGGATTCAATCTAAGAGAGTGGGTCAGTAATTCATCGGACCTCCTATCGAACATCGCAGAGGAACATAAAGAAATACAACTTCCTTTACGGTTAGCAAGTGATGAATCTGTGAAAACCTTGGGCATCCATTGGTACCCAGGAACTGATCATTTTACGTTGCAATATAAACAGTTTGCAGATCGCATTTCTACAAAGCGTTCTGTATTGTCACAAATTGCTACACTTTTTGATCCACTTGGTTGGATTTCTCCAATCATAGTCACAGCTAAAATTCTGATGCAAACCTTATGGGTTTCTGGATGTTTATGGGATGATCCTATTCCTGTACCCATTGACAATCACTGGTGACAATTTAAATCCAAACTAAACCACATCAGCAAAATCCACATACCACGGTGGATATTCACAACTAGTAATCTGTCAACTTCCCAAATACATGGGTTTTCCGATGCGTCCAATCAAGCCTATTCGGCTGCAGTTTATATAAGATCCATAGATCAAGAAGGAAACGTCCATGTTAATCTACTAATTGTGAAATCCAAGATAGCACCTGTTAAACCTGTTACGCTTCCCCGCCTCGAGTTATGTGGCGCTGTGCTATTAGCTCGACTTATTAATGGCGTCAAGACAGACCTAAATTTTCTTAATGTACCCATATTCGCGTGGACGGATTCCTCTATAGTCTTAGCTTGGATTCGCAACCATCCTAACAAATATAACACCCATGTTGCAAACCGCAATCGATATACAGTCTTGGCGTCATGTTCAGTCTGTTGACAATCCTGCCGACTGTAACTCCAGGGGCATTGAACCTGAGGCTTTAAGCTCGCATAATATATGGTGGCACGGACCACAGTGGCTGTCAAACTCTGAGGAAAATTGGCCTCAGTCATTACCATTGATGGAAAATAGCATTGAGTCTGAACAAAAGCGAGTAAGCTGTCTAATCACAACTCATTTAGACATTGATGATTTATTTGGTAAATTCTCGACCTTTGTTAAGCTGCAACGAGTCATTGCTTATCGTTGCAGATTCATAAATCACTGTCGCAAAGAAATCCAGAAATCCAGCACGATAACTCAATGCTACTCAAACCTGATGAGATGACTCAGGCGAAATATTTGTTAATAAAGCGAGCTCAAACGATTGAGTATCCAAATGAAATTCAGCAACTAAAAGCAGGAAATTTTATATCTTCCAGAAGCAAAATTTTACCTCTCAATCCATTTCTGGATGATGACGGATTATTACGTGTGGGCGGGAGATTACAACACGCTAATGTCCCTTACAATCAAAAACATCCTGTAATATTGCCAATCTAACAACCTTAATAATCAAATATTTCCACACAAAAACATTACATGGAGGTCCCCAATTGGTTCTGTCAACATTGAGGAATGAATTCTGGATTCCTCAAGGACGAAAAACAGTCAAACCTTTTCAACAAATCGGCGTGGATTATGCTGGCCCCATTAATTTAAAAATGTCTAAGCACAGAGGAAATCGGTTCTACAAAGGTTACATTTGTATTTTTATTTGAATGGCCACCAAAGCTATACATATAGAACCTGACTCGGATCTCACCACAGCAGCCTTTATTGCAGCATTTCGACGTTTCTCCAGTCGACGGAGACTTTGAACAGATGTCAATTCTGATTGTGGTACAAACTTCATAGGAGCTGACAAAATTTTACAAAGAGATGTTATGACTGCAGTGAATCAAGCAAATAAAGAAATGGCATCTAAGGTAGTACAAGATGGAATACGATGGCATTTTAATCCACCTTCAGCACCACATTTTGGAGGCCTTTGGGAGGCACGAGTGAAGTCGATTAAGTTTCACTTAAGGCGCACATTAGGAAATTCATCATTAACATTTGAAGAATTTACAACCGTGTTGACTCAAATTGAAGCCTGCTTAAACTCCAGACCATTATGTCCCATCCCTGATGATCCAGACGATCTTAATACTTTAACAGCTGGACATTATTAACTCCACCAGAACCAATTGTTGAGAAAAATACTTCATTAATCACAAGATGGAATCATCTGCAATTATTACAGCAACAGTTCTGGAACAAATTGTCCAATGACTATTTGAACTCATTACAGAACAGACCAAAATGGCAGAATCCAGTTTCCAATCCTAAAGTAGGAGACATGGTTGTTATTAAGGAACCTAATTTACCAGCATGTCGGTGGAAATTGGGACGAATTACCGAACTACATCCAGGAGCTGACAAATTGGTAAGAGTTGTCAGCATTAGAACTCAGACTGGACTTTTAAAGAGACCAATCACAAAATTCGCCATACTTCCTTTGGACTACACCACGTTTTCAAAACATTCATTAAAATTATCCAAAGGCGCTTGTATATTTGAATACACATATATTTTTTTTCCTGTTCAGTCCAAATCATCACCCTTAATAGAATCGCATATAATATCAATATCCATTGCACTCATATTCATTCACATTATCTAAACAAAAAAAAAAAAAACCTAATATCAGTTATCATCATTTGCTTGCAATTACATTTTGATATTTTCCTCCAAACAATAAAATCATCACACCAGAGAAAAGTTTTAAAGTACTATAATCGAGGCGCATTCTTAAAAAATTGCACATGCATTCATACATATGACAATTCTTTGTTTCTAAATCCAACAATACATTCCGCACAAATGTTCAAAATTACATTCTCGCTACCGTTGAAATTCATCACCAGATTTGCTTTTTTGTATTTTTTGGCTGGTAATCTAAATATGCAACAGTTAATCCGATAGTCAGATTGGATCCCACAGTCACAGCTTGAATAAAAGAGGACCCGTTAGTCCTCTTTAAATATTGATTACCCTGCAGCACAACTCACAGTTGAATTTCAAATTGGCAGAAGGAAAATGGAATCTTCTAAGCGCGAATTAGACGTGAAAACTGAGTTGCCATCAACTCCGGGCAAGAGCATTGAGCGGGAGGTCATGGAAATTTGGCATCTTGAGAGGCGGCTAAATGATTTAAAGACGGCATCCAAAGTGAGACAACTCAACAGGCAATTTAGTACGTTGAAATTGGAGGATAACCTAGATTCGGATGTGATTGTAATCCCCGACTCACCACCACAATCTCCAAGGCACCGTGTACAATCAGACGTAGCGTCAGCACCATCTTACCAACGAGATGAACAGCCTCAAACAAGCAATCATCCAGCCGGCAACTTAACACCCACACCTAAGGCTAAAATCCTGGAAGATATCACATTGATACCTGATACCTGCAAATCAAATACAGGAGATGATGACGATATCCATTTATTGGTGCGAGATCATGACACAGGAACCATGGAGAAATTCGTGATCTCACTAAAGGCTCTCCAAAAATTTAAGAAAAGGAAGCAGAGATTTACCACGCAAGACGGTACGCGGTATAACATCCGTTTATTAAAAGATGGCAACATAAAAATTTTAAAATAAAGACCACATAAATAAGTTTGGGTGTTTCTTTTCTTATAGTGAATATTTTGCCTTAATATCTGCGTTGACATTTGGGGCTACATTGGTTGTAAAAATTTCCTTCTTTTCTTCTCCGTACGTCAACCATTTTCAGATCTCTCATTTTTTCAGGATAAATATAAAACATAAAAATGTTTACTAAACGTGTACATTAATACATTACCGTGGTCGGTATAATATCAAAAAAAAAAAAAAAACAAAAAACAAGGGGACTTTAACACTCTACTGATAGGAAAATTTCTATAATATTTATTTGCAGGAACATTTCTTTCATTGCCTTTTTGGCATCCAACTTCAAAAAAGAGTTTACAACTTTTAGAATATCCATAGTAAAGGCCTGGTGAATGCGATATCAGAATTTTTTCAAATCTGTACAATACAAAACAAAACATTACATAGATATATTAACCTAAAATTCACGATTAATATCCGCTGGAGGCGTTAACAGACCGCATTCGCATATCGCATAGTTTATCCTTGAACGGCATCTTAGCCCTTCAACGGGGGGCAGTATGTTCAGGATTGAACACATTCGCTAGCTTCAGCTCCACTGTCCTGAAATAAATAAAAAGGGGACCACCAAGAATCAAAACTTAAAAGTAAAATTAGAAAATCATCTTACCTAATTAGGCACATTTGTCAGCCAGACGTAAGCACTTATCCCTCAGCATGTCAGCTGAACGTCCACATGAACATTCACATTCCACTCAGAAGAAACAACTTCGATAAAGAAAACGTACTAGATGCAGAAATGGACACAACAAGTGGAACGAAACAGCAGCACAATTTACACGGTAGTATTATACTGTTTTAATATTATTCATAAATAATAAAAAAGAAAAAGGGCAGAAGTATATATGACTAAAGTGAAAATATTATTAATTGTAACCATATTCAGTTAACAAAATTGAATTTTAGGAAAATGTTTTTAAGATAATTAGATAGGAACGATGTGTTAATGATAACATAAACTGATAACACTTCGAAAGAATGTGATGAAGTGCAGCTGTTATATTAATATATTGTTGCTAGGCTATTGTTGCTATGCCAATATTGTTGCCATGCGCCTTTGACTACCGTTCTTTGGTGCCGTGTCCAAACTCTGGCTATATAAACAGCAGTTTGACTTGATTCGATCTCTTTTTTAGTTTCAACTTGGTAATATCTATTCCTGATAAATCATTTATTTTGTTTTCTAACTTGAACTTTAATTTTGATTGACGATTGAAATAAAGATTTGTATTCTGGGTATCGACTAGAATAGGAACTTTATTTTGAGTAGCAACAAGGTTAAAGATTTTTATTGTGGGTACCGACTACAATAAAAATTACAGTACTAACAACAAAAATACTTTGTTCTAATTACGGATTGAAATTAAAGATTTCTTATTCTGGGTATCGACTAGAATAAGGGCTTTCTTTTCGATAACTATTAGAATATAGATTCTTACTGTGGGTATCGACTGCAGTAAGAATATCTTACTAACAACAACAAAGATACTTTGTTCTAATTACGGATTGAAATTAAAGATTGCTTATTCTGGGTATCGACTAGAATAAGGACTTTCTTTTCGATAACTATTAGAATATAGATTCTTACTGTGGGTATCGACTGCAGTAAGAATATCTTACTAACAACAACAAAGATACTTTGTTCTAATTACGGATTGAAATTAAAGATTTCTTATTCTGGGTATCGACTAGAATAAGGGCTTTCTTTTCGATAACTATTTGAATAAAGATTCTTACTGTGGGTATCGACTGCAGTAAGAATATCTTACTAACAACAAACAAACACTTTGTTCTAGTTACGGATTGGAATCAAAGAATCTTATTCTGGGTATCGACTAGAATAGGGACTTTGATTTCGATAGCAACTGGAATAAAGATTCTTATTGTGGGTATCGACTGCAATAGGAATATTATTAATAAAACACTTTATTGTGATCATTGATTGCAATAAAGATATCCCAATTCCCAACCTAAAGAAAGCTAATTGAATCAAGCGCCAAACATCGAGTGGGTAAGTACAAGTCAATTGCTACAGTTGTGTAAATCAAATATATATATATTAATCATTTAATATACATTGGTGTCAGCCTTTTATATTATAATATATATATATATCTTGTAATTCTTAAATTTTGGTATTTATTAAACTTGACACATTAGTGCAGTGAATAAACAAATAAAAACCACTAGCTTTATACCAGTGGCACAAATATCACTACACCTTTCATTTATTGCATGTACGCTCTGAATACGGAAAGTACATCTATCTGGTGTACATAGGAGTTCTTCATGCGTTTGTCGTTAGATTTCTGCTGAGATCTCACGCTTAATGATGTCGGAGAAGAGGTTGATGCTGATTGGTGGTTTTCTGCTTGAATTGCCACTGTTAGTGATCTAGCGGTTGACGCTCGTCTAACGTTAAGAGGCTTGCTCGTTTTCTTAGCAGGCACAACATCGAATTCTACCTCCTCATCTTGAAACAATACGGGTCACGTCTTCCGTATATTGCTGGCATGGACAAAAACTTCTTGTCCAGTGTCTTTACGTATAAGGAATCCGTAGCCTCTGTCATAACTGTACCACTTAACGCAGCCAGCTATATTTCTCTCCAAAGGTTTCGAGGACCACTTCACTATCTTCACCTTTTTGTTTTTCAAGTCGCCTGTCGTTGCTACATCCTTCAGCATGCAGACATATTTCGATTCCGGAATATTTGAAGGGTGTGCCTCGGAGCTGAGTCCTTTGCCTGTTCTGCGCTCCTTCAGAATAGGCGTCGATCATTTCCCGATCGCTGGTTCTTATTGTACCGCCTCGGCGGGGAGCGTCGTCGTGGTGGATCGTCGCGTGACATCAGTGTTGCTTCTGTGGCTCGAATATGTCGGCGGCTTAGTCTGGAGGCATACCTGCTAGCCTCGAGTTGTGTGGCCCGGGCCAAAGCAGCCTCAAGCGTTTGCGGCTTCGAATTTCGTGCGAGTTGTTGTGTTTCTAAATCAGCAACTCCATCCACGAACTGTTCCAGAGCTATGCGATTTTTGTTCTTTTTGGGCAGTCACTGAAAGCTAAGCCAACCAGCCGCTGGACATCCGTGGCAACTCTCTCAAACTTTCACGATCTTTTTGTATTTGCCCCCGAAGTTGACTATGGGCTACTGACTGCTGGTGCTCATCACTGAAACTTTCATTCAGCGCCCTATCCAGTTCATTATAGTCGCTCCGCACTTCTGGTGGTAGCGTATGAAAAAAATTTAAAGCAGTGCTTTGTAGATAAGGAGCTATATAGAGTGCCTTGAGCTCAGCGGACCATCTATTTGCTAGGGCAGCGGCCTCAAAATGTTTTTTATAATCTGCCCATGGTCGCCTTCCGTCATAGTCCTTCGGAAAGAGGCGCATCCGCGTTGGTTCCATAAGTGGTGCAGCAGAGGTAGAGGGAACTGAAGAATCTAAGTAATGTTCTCGGTTATTAGCTCCATCATTCTGGTTACCATAAGTTGTTTTCGTTATTTGGAGCTGAGCTGCTTTTCGAGATGCTTATACAGCGGCCGAGTTGGTAATAGCCGGATAATTCGTTCCGAAAGCTGTGAGATTCCCATCTGAAGTAGGTGGATGGAGAGGAACAGACTTTTGCACTGACTGGTTTTGGGAGTGGGCTCGGAGTGTAAATGAAGCTGACCCGTGCAGAGGAGCATTCGTGATATGATCACTAGTATCAGCTTTCAGACTAGACTCGTGTGATCTCAGTTATATCTCTACAACGTTGAAATTAACGCAGGCTGAATTGTCGTGAGTAATAGGAGTAGGTTGGTTAGCTAGGTCATCTATGGCATGTTTTACGGCTTAAGAAGAGTCAACTATTGCATTTGTTGGCTTATAGCAGCGAGTGGAGCATCGTTTGGATTGGAAGTACTCATTCTTACGCTTGAGTCACTCGGTTGACATACAGGACTATTAGTGATTGGCTGTCGATTTTCTTCTGTGGGCTCGAATAAGGATCTCTCATGTGCCGTAAAATTATTCCACATAACTTTTGCTTTTTCGATAAATGAAGTACGCCGTTGTTTTAGCTTTAATTAGATACAGCCGAGCGGAGCTAGTACTAGTGGGATCTTTTCTTCAAAGGATCAAACTACCCCATACTTGGCATCAATGTAACAAAAGTTGTACTTAGCTTATCCTGTATTCAATGTGGGTATTTTTATACAGAGGCCACTGTGCAGTGTTTACTTCTATTGCACTAGAGTGTGACGCTACTGCCTGCACATTGCTCCCACGGTACAAAACAACAACCTTCGATGCGTGTTTGGCTGGAAGAAGCTAGCGCACTATGCAAGTGCGTGCTAGAATTCGTTGTCATATAGACGTGCTTCTTGTTTGCAAGTTAGTCAAGTTAAAGGCAAGCCAGGCGAAGAAGACACGCGGGCGGGTGTTTTCTTAGAAGTTATCGGGTAGAAAAATAGTCGTGCGTGCGCAAATTACAACCTGTCAATAAGGACAGGTGTAATATACAAAATTAAATGTGTTTCGTGTTGCTTGTGTTGTGTTGACGGGATAGTGCCCCAGAAGATGTGCCCGAGACAAGCCAGCGAGGGAAATGGTTTTAATGCTGCTCAAGGTGGATGTATCAGGGATGTAAGCATGCAGGTGAGTTTTAGTCTTAAATTTAATTTTGTTTATTTCGCCTGGGGGCGATTTAGCAGCCGCAGTGGCACAGTGCGTGGTGTGCTATCTTTCCAAGCCTAGCAAAATATCGATTTTCAAGCAAAGATATAACCCAAGTCGTTCCACTTTTGAACCTTACGTCGGGTGAGTTTTTTTTTAGTTTATCGGTAATTGCAATTTTATGTAGTGCGACTTTCGGCCCCCTCTGAAATTATGTCATGCTAGACTGGAAATGGATTTCTTCACTAAACATACGCATCAAAAGAGAAAGAGACAACTATTGTACAGCCCCTTATACTTTATTTTATTTGAAAATATGAGATGCACTTATTTTTTCTCATATAGACAAAAAAATTAAATTATTTTATTTAAATTTCTTTTTCGCAATTGAAATAATTTGCACTTTAACTTTATCCCGTCTCAAACCAAATAAAATTTATTTATTTAAATTTATTTCTCACAGTTGAAATAATTTATTCACTTTGATTTCTTCCTCGCAATTATCAAAAGATTTTAACAATTTTATTTTCAGATTCCGATCAGGCAGCGTTGTAGTTTGTTCTTCTTTTGGGGCAACAGCCAGGACGGCGCAAAAACTGAGAGAGATCAAGATCATGACCTCTAAAAGGTCATGTACCGGAAGTTGACCTCGTCGAGGGAAATTTTTAGTACTGACATTCAGAGAAAAGTATTTCTTGTATACTCAAGATCCTTCCAAATTAACCTATTTTCTTTTTAGGTCATATGTCTCACGCGATTGCGTAACAATATATATATTTTGTCCTTTCATTATTATTTTACTTCGTACTATTTTGAATACCTTTTACATAATTTCGTTTTAATTTTGTTGTTCCTTAGAGGTTTTTTTTACTTGATTTTTGGGAGATGTAGGTATTGAAAATTTAGAGGATCGAAAAGGTTATTGTGTTAGTCTTTGTTCGTTATAGTATGTTTTGTCCCTGTTTGTATTAATGAGCAATTGCAATTATTGTTTTTGTTTTTCTTCTAATTACGTGTTCTTCTATTAATCACCATTTACTGGTCGCTTGGCCTAACTTATTTTTCATTGTTGTCGGCTAGATAAGATTTTTGCTGACCTAGCCATTTTGGGTTTAATTCTGTTACGAGCTGCTTGTTGTCTGAAGATTTTAAGTGAATATGATATCGTGTGGGATTCTGGTATGTGAAGGGAATTCTTTTTGTAGTTATGTTTTTATTTTGTATTTTGTTTGTAATTGCCTCCTTTAGCTTGGATAGTATTGGAGTCAGTTCTCATTTCCAAAATGATTTTTGTTCACGAGGTTGGGCGCGAGATTTACCGGGTGCCGGCGTATTTTTGTGTCAGAGTCACCGGGGTGTATGTGCTACATGTTTTCCCTGGATGCAGGGGGCCACTTCGATGGTGTGGTACGCCAATGGGCGGTAGATTTTGCCCATTTGGGGTGACCCACCCATTGCTGGTATGTACCATGGGTGTCAATTTGTACTATACCCGGACCACGAGATGGGAGTCTCCTTTCTAGTTGTGTTTGATTACTATTTTACAGAACTTGAGAAGTTGTGTGATATTTGATTATATTGTTTGTTGTTTTTTTTATTTATATAGACGGATATGCTATGCTCGTTGGAGAGCCCTTCCCGCTTCCAATATATCCTAGGATGTCTGGTTCTGTTACCACGACCGATTAGGACACTCAGGATAATTATTAGTTTAAAAAAAAAAATTTCTTTATATACGTCGGTCTAAGTTTTAATTCAAATGTTTTCTCTCTATTTTTAAATATATATATTTTACTTTATTTTTTGTTTTAAATGGTTGTTATTTAAATCGTTTATTGCTTTTTTCTTCTTGTTCTTTTTTTATTTATATTTCTGTATAGTTTGCTTTTGTCTTGCTGGCTGATTTCATGGAATATTTTTATATATTGGTTCTTTTGTTTTAGTGAATCTGACAGAATGGTATGCTGTCGAATGTGATAGTAAGTGTGAAGGAGAGAAGTGTTTGATATTATATTAATCCGTAAAAAGTCTCAAGTCGTTATTATGGACACTTTTATTTTTGTTGTTGATTTTGATTCTAAGAGTGGAGTTTTTACGGGAATTAATTTCTATAATTACATGTGGACCTATTCAGAATGATGAAAATTTCTTGTCTCTTACTCAGCTTTTAATTAAGACTTTGTCTCCAATATTGAAGGTTTTCGGGTTAGAATTTTTATTGTACTGGAGTTTTGATTTCTCTTTGTTGGCCATGACTTTCGCAATTTTATACCTGTGTTGTAGACGTGCTTTTAACTCGTTTGCATAATTATCGTAATTATAGCAAACGGTCGGAGATGATCTTAAATTGTTTGGAATTTCGGCTGGGAGTCCGTAAAGGAGTTCGCGTGGAGTACATTTTGTACTCGAGTGAGGGGTGGTATTATAGACGAACATGACTTATGGAATCCATATATCCCAGTCTTGAGGATCTTTCGCTGCATAAGATCTGAGGTATTCTGCTAAAGTTCTATGGCTTCTCTCCAATCCACCATTTGTTTGAGGATGATATTGAGTAGTTTTGAGCCTTTTGATCTTTAGCAGTTTGGATACCTCGGCGAACATGCCACCTATGAGGTTAGATCACTGATCTGTTAGGATACTTTCTGGAATGCCATGTCGACAAACTATTGTTGTCGTGAAGGCTTCCGCTAATGTCTTAGATTCAGTGCTGACTATGGGAATAGCCTCAGAGAATTTGGAAAGGTCGTCTTGAAATGTAAGGATGTATTTGTTTCTAGAATGAGAAATTGGGAGAGGTCCTACAAAATATAGGTACACTCTTTCAAAAGGTTTTGAGCTTATGCTTGAGATTTTCATAGGAATCTTAGTATTTCTGGATTCTTTGTTTACTTGACAAAGTTTACATTTCCTTACATATCTTACAACAACGTCTGACATGCCAAACCAATGGAAATGTTTTTTAATTCTTTTGATTGTACGCGAGACACCTTGATTGCCTCCCGTTGGTACAGTATGGAAATCTTTCAGAACTTGTTCAATATCACTGCTGTTGGATAAATACTTTATGGAATCTTGATGAAATTTGATATTTATTCGTTGGTTAACTAAGACTTTGGTAAAAATGTTTTTAATAGTGAGAAGGTTTTGTGGGTCTAATACAGGGAAGGAGATATTTACCTGATTTAACTGATTTGCTTCTGTATTCGAACAGATCTCAGTTAAAATCTTTTCAATGTCTAATCTATCCCTTTGAGATCGGCAAGGTAGATTGACTTTTGAAATGATTACTGTGGAGTCTTTTTTCCTAATGAAGTAAAGTTCGTTTTCTAATAATGGAGGTTTGTCTGAAAGTTTTAGCTTAGAATTTAGTACTCTTTCAAGTTCCGTATCTTTCATTGGTAAGATGAAAAATTTGGGATTAGCAGTTTTACTATAAAGTAATTGGAAATTGGTCTCAGTTATTAATACTGAGGAATTGTTTACCAGTGATGAGTCTGGGTTTGGAGTATTGATATGTGGGGTGTGGGTGTAATTATATTTGCCTGAGTGGGTTCCCTTAGTTTTTCGGAATTTTCTGGGATAGCTCAACTGAGAGCGTCTGCATTTGTGTTGAGCTTTCCAGGTTTATAGACTATTTTATAGTCATATTCCACATGACGTGTTCTCCATCTCATTAGTCTTGAGGAATGATCCTTTAGATTCATCAACCATACTAATGGTTTATGGTCAATTATGATGGTAAGCTGTCTACCATAAACGTATGGCCTGAATTGCTCAACTGCAAACACAATTGCCAAAAGCTCTTTTTTGATTGTTGAGTAACGAGTCTCTGCACCATTGAGAACTCGACTCACATAAGCGATTCGATGATCTCCTTGATCATCTACTTGGGAAAGAACTGCTCCGATGGCGTAGTCGCTGTCATCGGAGGTGACAAAAAATTCTTTGTCGAAATCTGGTAGGATAAAATTGGTGCTGATATTAATTTGCTTCGTAATTCGCAAATTGCATCGAACTTCAAAGGTGTGTCTTTCTTCAGAAGGTTAGTAAGAGGTTTTGCAATTTTGGAAAAATTGGGAATAAAGCGGCTATAACAGCCGACGAAACCAAGGAAGCCTTTGATATCATTTCCCTTCTTGGGTCTAGGATAAGATTGAACTGGTTTAATTTTTGCCGGATCTGGCTTGACTTCATTTTCAGTAATGATCTGCGCTACATAAATGATATCCTTTCTTGGGAAATAGTATTTGCCGGGTTGTAGTTTTAAATTGAAATCCCGAAGGCAAGCTAAATACGTTTGCCAGCCTAATATTATGGTCTTTAAATTGTATCCATGGACTACAATATCGTCCATGTATACGAAACAGTAAGTGCCTTGGAGTCCGGAAAGGACATTATTCATGGCACGTTGGAAGGTTGCGGATGCACTTTTTATCCAAATGTTTTTGCTTTTTTGTTTTTGCCTTCAGCATGCAGAATTTTATTTTAGATTTCTGCAATATTCGCGGACTAAGAGCAAATCGGTTTTCGGTGTACTGCCACCTTAACTCAAAAAATCCGGCAATTCTTGCGCTAAGTGAAACCAGGGTCGTTTCTGATTAATCAGTATCACGTCCCTGGTTACAGCTTCTTGCCTCTTTTTTCTCAGCATAGAGGGATGGCAGTATATATTCGGAATGATGTGGCCTTTACTATTCTTCAAGATTTTCCTTCTGCCAATCCAGAGTTTACCTATATCTGGATTAGGTTCAAACTTCACAAACACATCATATACTTCTGTTTCCTTTATCGCAGCCCAAATATGTCTGATGACGACACGGTATCCGTATTTGACAATATCTCCAACAATATTGATCATTTGCTTTCTGTCTCCCCTCTTCCGAAATCGTCCTGGCAGGCGATTTTAATGTTTATAATATACCGTGGCTCAGACATTCTTCTACCACAAGTCCTGCGGGCCGTTTCGTTGAACTCTTCTGTGAATCATTTAATTTACAACAGCTAGTGGATGCACCAACGCGAATTCCTGATGCAGCTGGAGATAAAGCTAATTTACTCGACTTGTTTCTAACATCTCATCCTGACAAATATTCAATCTCAGTCGGTTCCCCTCTCGGAAATTCAGACCATTGTTTAATCACGGCTCAACTTACCACCTCAAACATGTGCCGCCCTACCTCTCCACCAACAAGCAGGCTTCTTTGGCGCTATAAGAATGCTGATTGAGAAAGTCTCAATAAGTATCTTAGAGAAATTGATTGGTCGGTCTGTTTTGCTTCGAGGGATGTTGATGAATGCACATTAGAATTTAGTAACATACAAAATCTTGGCATGCGTGAATACATTCCGTATTCTTACAGCAGATCTCAACAACAGCATGATCGCTCCTGGTTTAACGATAAGTGCAACCAAGCTATAAAAGCGAAAGGGTCTGCTTTTCGTGCCAATCAATTGCATCCATGTCCGGAAATGAAACAAGTCTACAAGACAGCACGGAACACCTGCAAGTCCATTATCCAGAGAGAAAAATTTCTTTTTGACCAGAATATTAGACAAAGAAACTTGGCAAGCCGCAAGGGTAGCAAAGGTTTCTGGCTTCTGATCAAAACCATCAGGAACAACTTCACCAGTTCCTCTATACCTTCACTACTTAATAATGGTGAAGTGATTGTTGACTCCCTGGATAAAGCTAATATTTTAGCTGCTAGATTCGCTTCAAATTCTTGTCTTCCACCCACTTCACAAACACCTGGTGTGCTTCGCCCGTGTGAATGTGTACAAGAGCCAATACATGTTCGTACGAGAGATGTGTTCAGGGTCCTTAAGGGGATCAATGTCTCCAAAGCCGCAGGTCCTGATGGATTTTCGTCCCTATTCCCAAAAAAGAGAGGGTAGCGATCCCTCAAATTATCGACCAATTGCGATCACCTCGATTTTTGAATCTATCTTAACTCAAAATTAATGAAGTATCTAGAAACTAATCATCTCATCAACGATCGCCAATATGGCTTCCGAGCTGGACGCTCATCTGGAGACTTGCTGACCTTTCTGACGGAGCGTTGGAACCGTAGTCTTCACAATTTTGGTGAGTATAAAATCGTTGCCCTGGATATTTCAAAGGCCTTTGATAGAGTCTGGCATCCAGCCCTTTAAGCCAAACTTAAAGCACTTGGTCTCTCTCCTCCTCTTCTATTATAGAGAAAGTTTCCTATCTAGTCGCCAAATACGTGTTGTATTAGATGGCGTTACATCTGAACCGCATCCCATAAATGCCGGTGTGCCTCAAGGCTCTGTTATCTCTCCAACTCTCTTTTTAATCTTCATTAATGATCTGCTTTTCCTTACCTTCAATCCCGTCCATAGTTTCGCAGATGACAGTACTCTTGGTTTCGCTTACTCCTTTGACACTCTTGCGGACTCTAGGGGGAACGTCGCATGTGTTAAAAGAGATTGCATGACTAGATCATTGAATAACGATCTTAACGATATCCTGGCTTGGGGCAAAGCGAATCGCGTCGAATTCAATTCATCTAAGACCCAAAGCTGTCTCATCTCATTAAAACAAGATCATAACTTAACCACACCCGTTTCTTTTGATGGAGCATTAACTTCTGATTCACCGTCACTAAGCATTCTTGGCATTAACGTTTCTAGTAAGTTAAACTGGACAGATCACATCTTCTCTGTTGCCAAAGAAGCATCGAAATGTCTTGGATTTCTGAAAAGGTGTAAGTAATATTTCAGCCCGTCAAATCTAGCGCTCCTCTACAAGTCCTACAATAGACCTAGAATGGAATACAACTCCCATATATGGGCCGGGGCTGGTCGCACAGCCTTACCTTCATTGGATATTGTCCAAAAGAGAGCCTTCAAGCGCATTGGCGATTTGGCAATAACTTGTCATATCGACTCACTCGAGCACCGCCGCAATGTTGGATACCTTTCGCTCCTTTATCGCTATATGCATGGTCAATGTTCTGATGAAATCTCTAGTCTAATCCCTTGTAGAATGATTCCTGCACGCAATACTCGCGCTGCAAACCGCGCACATCCCTTAACCTTTCAAATTACTTTCGGCCGTACAGTAAAATCTTCTGTTTTTCTTCCGGCATACAATCTGCGGAAGTTTAAGGGTGACATACATCGGCACCTCCGCCATTCTCCTCATATCCCCTAATCCTTTCCCTATCTCCTTCCTGCCATGCTGTGCTTTGTATCATAGGGTATCCCATGAGCTTGGCTTAATAATATAAAAAAAAAAAATACGGTTAAACTCGTAATGATCATAAGGAGTGCTAAACGCAGTTTTTGCTCTATCCTTCCCGGCCATGCGAAATTGGTGGAATCCCCTGGCGAGGTCTAGCGTCGTGAAATATTTGGACTTACCCAGTTGATCTAATATGTCAGTAATATTAGGTAGTGGTTAAGCGTTGCCAATATTAATTTCATTTACTCGGCGGAAATCTACAACGTCTCGCCATTTTTGTTCCCATGCTCATTCGGCTTTTTGGGAACTAGAAGTAGGGGTGAATTCCACGGAGTATTTGAAGGGCTTATTATCTGAGAATCCAACTTTTAATTTATTTGCCGCGTAATTTCTTTCAGGCTTCTTTCTGGAAGTCTGTACGGTTTAGTGTATAGATGAGGTTTATTTGGGACTGTTTCTATTTTGTGCTCGGTTGCATATGTAAATGTTAGGAAATCCCCTTCTAAGTAGAAGAGGTCGTTGAAATCCTTACAAATTTTCCGAATACTCTCCACTTCTTCCAAATTACAGTGGTCCAAGTTAATCAGGGTATGCAGTTTTCTTATTCTGGCCCTAATTGGATCTCTGTTGGAATCCGGAGAGATGCAATCGAAGTCGTTCAGGCCATGGCATTCGGGATTCATGTCATGAATTGCCAGTTCGACGTCCTGCTCATTCGTGTTGAGAACTAGGACTTTTGCCATTCCTTGCGATGGGTTGACTATGGTATTACCTAAGAACAACCCTGGTTTTCCTCTTTTTTAAAATATACAGATTCCGTAGTTGACAGAGTTGGAATTTGAATTATCGATGATACAGAGGGAGCGGGAATTGTGATAATGTTATTATATAGCTTAGTGCTTATCACCTGTAAAGTAATGGGCGCTTTGTTCTTGTTAAACTTACATTGTTTGTTTCAGACTTCTTTTCCGTGTTGTCATATTTGAGATATGTATTTGGATAGTCTGCTCTATGGGATAGGATGAATGACATTGCTTCACCTCTAAGGAAATGTTATTGTTTTTATAATTGATACAAGCGTTGTAGCTAGACAAGAAGTCGTGGCCAATTAGGCCGTCATATGCTAAGGCTGAGTTTTCCCCTACTATTTGGAAGGGATGTTCTATTATAAAATTATTGTTTGATGTATCTTACATTTTTGCCAGTATTAATCCTTCTGTAGTCGTAGATTCCTTAAATAAAGTATTTATCTTGCAGATTGCATCTTTGTAGTAAGTGCTGCCTGCTTTCAGGGTATTGAACTTTAATAAACTGATTTCTGCTACTGTGTCTACGAGGAGCTTTGTTTCTTTATTCGAGCATACATTGTTATGTGTCGTTTTGTCCCTAAGTTTGAACTCTGATTCTGCGAGTGTTCTCTTACTTTCAGGTGCGGTGGAAATAGTTGACAACACGGGTAAAAGATATGCGCACAAGGTTTTTCCCTAATACACACGCGGTCACGTCGGGCGGCGAAGAAAGCAACCACACTCGAGCGATATACAAATTAAAAAAAAAATCGGATAAATAACGCACAACAGGGAAATCAACAACGCAATCTGTCTCACTCAAACACGCGGATGAGATCACAATAGTGGCAAGCCACACATATAAACACACACAATAAGCTGACCCACGTAAATGTTAAGGTTCAAAATTCATATTATTCTTCACTTGCAAAGAATTGCAAGAAGTTATAACTTTAATAGTAACTAGATATATAGCTTGTAGTTTTCTCTTGACGATAGAATATTGTAAACAATATAATTTTGACTGTTTGCACTCGGCAAAAAGGTCAACGGTCGCGTAGAATCAGCAATTACTTGCTCTATAAGCGGGCGCTTGCCCCTAAAAACAATAACGCTAATTCTAGCGAATAATTCTTGCATTCAATGTGTCATTGCAAATATTTTTATGAATATGACACCCAGTCAAAGGTGCAAGAGAAGAATGCAAGAATTACTCGCCTGATTGTAATTTAAGTAGGTAAGCATTTTATATTTAAGTTATTTCGTTATTCGGTTTTTTTTGTTATCGCCTTGCATAGCCAAGCAATTTATTGCAATTTTAAATTATTAAGATGTATGTAGGTATTGATTTTCGCAATTAGTGGTAGGTAGGAACATATTAAGATTTGCTTAGTTAAGTGCAATTTTAATATAAATTGAATATAATTTGTAATAAACAGTCAGTCTTGTTTTTTAGTAGCAAACAGTTGTTTTAATTTTGAGTTCACTTAATCAAAGCTTCCCTTTCAGATATATAATTTTGGTGTAGTGGTACAAGAGCCGCTGCACTCTCATCAAAAGCCAAGGTGTAACACCTTGACTTGTTAAAACTTTCGTAGAGAACAAAATAGTTCTTGAACATTGGTGACCCCGACGTGATTCAGGTGAAACACTTGAATCGCAGTTCAACTATACTCAGAGCAATCATCTTGAAGCCGTAATGGAGAAGCTAGCGAAGGAGCAGGACACTGTAGGAACGGAACTGCAAAAGGTTTTGATAAACTACAAAAAAGACGGAGACGACAGAAAAACCAAGGAGTATTACGAAGAAAGATTGAGACGACTGGAATCATTCTGGTCCACCTTCGATTCAAATGACAGTAAAATTAGAGCCCTACCTAAAGTTCCTCTGGAGCATGGGTACTTTACAAAGGCGTACTACGAAGAAATACACGACATATACGAATCATGCAAGACCCACTTTGAGGAACAATTACAGTCCTTCCAAGAAGACGAAGCCAGCAACGATGATTATAACGCAACTCAATCTGAAGACAAGTCAATAGAAAATGCATCAAGGCCACTGATTACGTTAGCCAAGTCAAATTCACCAGAAGAACAGTCTACTCCGTTGTTGTCTGAAGCCTCAGCAGATATAACTAGAATCATTAGAAGGCAAAGAGGGATCATACAATCTTTACGCCGTCTTATTGATAACACGTACGAGTCAGATGATCATCCCGAACAGTACTACCACATTAGACTCCAGACCTTAAATCAATACTGGTTCAAAATAGAGGAGTATAATCACTCCATTTGGGAGCTCGCAGATGAGCCAAGCACAGTGGGCTATAAGATTGAAGACTATATTAAGCTCGAAGAAGAGGTGCAAAAACAGCAAGTAAGTCTCTCTGCTAAAATCGCAAGGTTTGGTGCACCACAAGAGGTTGCAAGCTCCATAACAGCCAACACGACACTCAAGCTGCCACAAATACCACTTCCCAAGTTTGATGGAGACTCTTTAAAATGGCGTCAGTTCGCAGACCTATTTACTGAAATGGTACACAAACAGCAGATGGCAAATGTACAGAAAATGTGGTACCTGAAAATGAATTTGGTTGGTGAAGCTGAAAGACTCATTAGACACTTGAGGACACAATGCCACAGGCTGCAATGCTCGAGGATGCACAAAGTGTAATAAACGGCATAACACCTTAGTGCATCTAACTACACCAGATCATTCATCATCAACACAAGTCAGAGATTCCAATACACTCCAGACACAAGTAGCTAGCAGACCATCTATATCACCAGGATTGGTGGATCAGGGTTCAACTGTAGCAACCATTACCAATCAGGGTCAAAGAAAATATACACTGCTCAGTACAGCTATAATAAAATTGATTAACAACCAAGGCAAATATGTGGAAGGTCGAGCTGTATTAGATTCAGGTTCGCAAGTTAACCTAATTACTGACAGATTAGTCAAGAAGTTAAACATGAATACATCAACTGATTCAATGTGTATACAAGGCATTGGCGACAAGAAACAGCGAACACAGAAAAGAGTGAGTGTACAAATGCAATCCGCATTAAATGGCTTCTCTGCGAGATTGGAGGCATTCGTCCTTCCACATATAATCTCATCTCAGCCGACGCAATTGATTAACACGTCAAAGTGGTCTATTCCACACAATATTCAGCTAGCAGACCCTGATTTCAACCAGCCAGAACGTATCGATATCTTACTAGCTGCTGAATTCTACCTCCAGCTACTGTCAATTGGCCAAATAAGATTGAAGAATTATGGACCAATCCTGCAAAATACATTGTTGGGATGGATAGTTTCAGGAAAGATCAATGTAACAAGGCCAGCGACAGTAACATGCAGCATCTGTAGTGAAGACGAGAGCATAGATCAAAGAATTGAAAAATTCTGGAAACTGGAAGAGCCTATGGAAGTCAAGTCCAATCGCACTCCATTAGAGAAGCGCTGTGAAGATCATTTCACTCAAACAACTAGAAGGAGTTCCGATGGGCGTTACATAGTAAAGCTATCATTCACTGACGTCCCAAGTAAGCTGGGAGAATCCAAAGACATAGCCATCAGACGATTCTTCGCACTAGAAAAAAGGTTAGCTAAGAATCCCACCTTACGATGTCAATATACAGAATTTATGAACGAGTATCTAAGGGCAGGACATATGGAACCCATCAATCTTGAGACTATCTTGAGACCATATTATTTCCTGCCTCACCACAGCGTATTGAAACCAGATAGTACGACGACACCACTGAGAGTCGTGTTTGATGCATCTGCAAAGACGTCTTCAAACATATCGCTAAACGAACTACTATGTGCAGGACCTACCATTCAAGATGAACTCTTCGCCATCCTGCTGCGTTTCAGAATGACACGATTTGTATTTACCGCTGATATTCAAAAAATGTATCGGCAGGTAATACTAAATGAGGAAGATAGAAAATACCACATCATAGTTTGGAGAAACCATCCAAATGAGGCTCTTAGATACTATCAACTATGCACAGTTACATATGGAACGACATCAGCTCCATATTTAGCAACAAAGTGCTTGCAAAGGTTGGCCCAAGAACGACCCGAAAACTATCCACTTGGATCTCAGGTTTTAAAAACTGACTTTTATGTTGACGATGTTATGACGGGATCCAACAGCATGGTGGAAATCCTCGAAATGCAAGAGCAACTTACAAAATTGCTTCGCGAAGGAGGCTTCACTTTGAGAAAATGGTGCGCCAACCATCCTAGACTCCTTCAAAACGTCAAACCAGAAGATCAAGAAGTGCAATTAGATTTTACAGATGAAACTGAAGAGCGGATCAAAACTCTAGGTTTGGCATGGCTACGAAAGACCGATAATTTTTGTATAAAGGTCAATGAAGCCAATGAGCAAAGAGTGTCAAAGCGAATAGTAGCATCAGACATAGCAAAATTGTTTGATCCTCTCGGAATGATGGCTCCTGTTATAGTCACCGCCAAAATCTTTCTGCAAGAGTTATGGCAACTTCGACTTGATTGGGATGCGGCCCTACCTCAAGACAAGATTCACACACCAAATGGATGAAATTTCGTTACGACCTAAGGCATCTGAAAAACATACAGGTTCCTAGACATGTTTTTGGCCATGAAACCTCCAAACAAATGCAGATTCACGCTTTTTCCGATGCCTCCGAAAAAGCGTATGGGGCAGCGATCTACATGCGATCCATCAACCAAAGGGGATCAATTATAGTGCGCCTATTGTGCGCCAAATCCAGGGTAGCTCCACTAAAGAAGGCAACAATCCCGCGTCTAGAACTATGTGCTGCTAACCTAGCTGCACAACTTACCAACCGAGTAAAGGAAATTCTAGGAGCCAAAGACACAGCCACATACTACTGGACAGATTCCGAGATTGTCCTAGCATGGATAAATGCAGAATCTTCATCCTTTCAGACGTTTGTGGCAAACAGGATGTCATCCATCCAATCATTATCCATAGTTGAACAATGGCGTCATGTTGGTTCTAAGGAAAATCCAGCTGATGTTCTCTCCAGAGGAATTTCTCCAGAAAAATTGGCAACCTGCAATATCTGGTTCTACGGACCACCATTCTTACATGGAAGTGAATCAATATGGCCTCCATCATATGTAAAAGAGAGACAAGTTAGTCTGGAAAGAAAGGGCATAACTTTATCAGCAACAACAAATGATAAATCAAGGAACAATGTATTAGAGAAGCCTATTCTTGACATCAATCACGGAAATTCATTCCGTAAGTTGCAGCGCATCATCGCCTATATATTTCGATTTGTGAATAATACTAGAAGGCTAAATAGTCAAGGAATAAAGAGTCACACGTTAACGGCAGGAGAGTTGGACGAAGCCCTTTATTTTATAATAAAGAATATGCAAGCAGCAGAATTTAAAGAAGACATCAGCCATATTCGCCAATATAATGAAACGAACAAAAACAGTTCACTCAGCACTTTAACTCCATTCCTTGATGAGAAGGGCCTCGTTCGTGTTGGGGGAAGACTAGAAGCGTCCATGCTATCTTATGACGCACGCCATCCGATGCTGCTGCCATACGCTCATCAATTCACTAAGCTGCTAATGAATGACATTCACAAAGAAAATTTACATGTGGGTCCGCAAGCATTGCTTAATATCACTAGACAACGCTTTTGGCCTATTAAGGGCAAGTCAATTGCACGATCAATAGTACAGCACTGCACTCGTTGTGTAAGGGCAAAACCGAAAATGTTCACACAACTAATGGGTAACCTCCCAGCTGCCAGAGTTCAACCTGCTCGGCCATTTGTCAACTCTGGAGTTGATTTTTGTGGACCAATAACAATCCATTATCGTTTAAGAGGCAAAAGACCCCACAAGGGATACGTTGCAGTATTCTGCTGTTTCGCTACAAAGGCCGTCCATCTCGAGGTAGTTAGTGACCTAACCACAGATGCCTTCATCGCTGCACTAAAACGCTTTATAGGCAGAAGAGGTCATTGTCTCAATCTTTATTGCGACAACGCAACGAACTTCGTGGGAGCGAAGAATCAACTGCAAGAACTTAAAGAAATCATCTATTGAGATCAGTCAAAAGAAAGAATTTCTACCAGTTGCAGTACAAGAGGCATTGACTTCCATTTTATACCACCAAGGGCTCCTCATTTCGGTGGACTTTGGGAAGCCGCAGTCAAATCTGCTAAACATCTCTTACATAGAAGCATTGCATCAACGTCGTTAACCTATGAGGAGTTAGAAACTGTAATGATAGAGATAGAGGCGATATTGAATTCTAGGCCACTTACGCCAATGTCCAATGATCCGAATGACTTGACCGCCCTAACACCGGGCCACTTTCTTATTGGAGAGCCTCTAACATCCACAGTTGATGCTAGGTCAGAACCGATCAAGACAAATCTACAGAACAGGTGGAAAATGATCACACACCTAAAACAAGAATTCTGGATACGTTGGTCAAAGGAATACCTCAACGAATTGCAATACCGCCTCAAATGGAATCGAATCTGTCACAATGTTAAACCAGGAAGCATAGTGATCTTGAAGGAAGATAATCTACCCGTCATGAAATGGCCTTTAGGTAGAATTTTAAAAACTTACCAGGGCAATGATGGATGTATCAGAGTAGCAGACGTAAAGACTGCGACCGGAATTCTTCGGCGACCTATACATAGGCTCTCCCCACTTCCATGCGAAGAAGAGTCATCAGACTGCGAACCAACACCATCTGTATCACACAAGGAAGACAACCAATCCCATGAAGGTCATAAACGTCAGCACGAATCATCTCAAACGGGGACGAATACAATCAACCAATCGAACGATATTACACCATCGAATCGAGACAGTAGACGCATTACAGAAGCTCCAAGGAAGAAAATGCGTCCTTCAATTGGATCTGCACTAATAAGTTTACTCTTAACTTGCATAATTCTTCCAATCACTGAAGCAAATCCAATCGAAAACACAAGGTTTCATAATCGCCCGGGTATCCGGTTTGACAAAATGGGAACAACAAGCTTAGTGTCATCTGAATGGGATCTGGTGGTATACTATGATCTGAAGTCATATTGGCTTGAATATGCGGCACTCATCAAGGGTACCACTGCAGTGCAGTATCTCTGTAACCAGATCGACACTAACAGTGGTTGCTTTGAGATACTTAAACAACTAGAACAAATTAAGGATGAGATAGACAGAGACAATGAGCTGCTTTCGGCCGATTCATCAGCCCTTAGACAAAAACGGGGAGCACTCAATTTCGTGGGAAACATAGCTAACTCATTATTCGGAGCTCTCGACCACGAATACGCAGAGAAAATGTCTCAAGTCATTCAGAATATCAAGGAAGATGACAATCACTTACTTTCTCTCTTAAAAAATCAAACCTCCATAGTGGATTCCACCATTAATATAATGAAACGAGATCAGCTAGCTACTCAAGAAAAATTCCACGCAATAAACAATCAGTTGAGTCAACTAAGCAACCAGATCGACACTACTGAAAGGAAAGTCTATCAACAAAAGGTGCAGCACCTTGTGATGTCATTATCCCTCCAGTTAATATTGATTATCACAAGTGTACAGAGAATTCAGTCATCTCTCATAGACACGTTAACCGACATCCGTCACGGAAAAATCAGTCCACTGCTGCTTGCACCCCAACAACTAAGGGAAGCAATAGCAGTCATAAAAATAAACTTACCATCAACTTTGCGCTTGCCAATGAAACAAAATGAGATCTTACATCTATATCAACTAATGACAGTGAAAGGACGGGTAGTTGACAAACTCGCAATCTTCCAAATTAAACTACCACTCATAAATGCAGAAGAGTTCGAGTTATTGAAAGTACTTCCAATACCATTCCTGATAAATGGAACACTAATGTGCATAAGGCCGCATTCGACCTATTTAGCTATCAGCTCGCATCGTGACAACTATTACCCGCTGTCCGATCACGAAATTTCGTCATGCGTGGCAACTGGATATGAGGAACATTATCTATGCAATCAGCATCATCCAATATACAACAGAGGGTCTCAAATCAGCAAGTGTGAGATCAGTTTCTTAAATGACGCACCCACTCCAAAGGAGTGTCAATTAAAGGAAATAAGAGACAACTCAGTATGGATTCAGACTCTCCATAAAAACAAATGGATATATGCACTTACGGAGGCCTTAACAATCAACGCGGTATGTGAAAATAAGGCCTTTACTACAACATTGCAAGGATCTGTCCTCCTAACCATCCAACCCAATTGCATACTTAAGCATGATTCAGTTACTATCGAAGGGCAACATAAATATCCGAGTAATATAACAACATCATATGAGAAGCTGATTAATGATTTCAACACATCAGTTTCATGGTCATCGGCGGTCCCAGCCTTGGTAGATTCACCCACTTACCATGCACAATGGAAGGAACTGAGCCTCTTACAGCAACAACTCTCATCTCAAAAGCTAGAGCTGCCGAAATTAATACACGAACGGACATCTCACACAACCATCATTGGATATATCAGTATCTGTCTTACAATAATTGTGTTCATATCATTAACTACAAAATTAATATTATCAAAAAGGCAGAAGCAGCAGTCTACATTGCCAATACCCAAACCTAGGAATCACAAAGAGCCGGACTTTAGTGTCAGCATAGATTGAACATTCGTTCAACGTGGGGGAGAATGTTTGCACTCGGCAAAAAGGTCACCGGTCGCGTAGAATCAGCAATTACTTGCTCTATAAGCGGGCGCTTGCCCCCAAAAACAATAACGCTAATTCTAGCGAATAATTCTTGCATTCAATGTGTCATTGCAAATATTTTTATGAATATGACACCCAGTCAAAGGTGCAAGAGAAGAATGCAAGAATTACTCGCCTGATTGTAATTTAAGTAGGTAAGCATTTTATATTTAAGTTATTTCGTTATTCGGTTTTTTTTGTTATCGCCTTGCATAGCCAAGCAATTTATTGCAATTTTAAATTATTAAGATGTATGTAGGTATTGATTTTCGCAATTAGTGGTAGGTAGGAACATATTAAGATTTGCTTAGTTAAGTGCAATTTTAATATAAATTGAATATAATTTGTAATAAACAGTCAGTCTTGTTTTTTAGTAGCAAACAGTTGTTTTAATTTTGAGTTCACTTAATCAAAGCTTCCCTTTCAGATATATAATTTTGGTGTAGTGGTACAAGAGCCGCTGCACTCTCATCAAAAGCCAAGGTGTAACACCTTGACTTGTTAAAACTTTCGTAGAGAACAAAATAGTTTTTGAACGTTGACATTAACTGGCAGCTCATATTAATTATATTTCTGTTGTAGGGGAAAGAAAAAAATTACGACGCTCAGGAGAACGGATTTTGCGCCCCATTGAGCAATGTAGTAGCTCATTAATCGTTTTTTATATATTCGAAGGTTCGGTCCAGATCCTGCAAACAAAAACTATTACAAGAAAAAAAAATAAGCCGAAGATAGCTGACCGGCCTATTTTGGTACAGTACTCGCCTAAATCAAAAGAAATTATTTCGGAGAATTTCTCCGAAATCAGCAAATATCGAGAATGTGAACGGACATTTAAAAGTTTCGAAAACGAGCAAGCTTGTATGCATAAACTTGGTCCACAAAGTCGAAAATGACGGGGGTCGGTATCCGGTAGGCTCGGCGGCTGTCATGTCGGATTTGGAGGTAAAAGAGTAGACACGTTAATCAAAAAAAGGTCGTGGCTAGAAAACAAAAAAACTATACAGGAACTAAAAAAAAGAAAGAAGATTTTTAATAACGAAGAAGAGAAGGAATAAAGTTAAAAGAAAAACAGAAAAAAGAAGATAAAACGAGGGATTCTGGACGGATCGCCAGTTCTAAAAAGGAATATTTGTTTGAAATAAGAAGGGAACCATCTGCTGAATGGGGAAGCAAAGTAAGTGCTCTTGAATTTAGTGAAATTAATCGCTTCTTTAGTGTTTAAGTTGAAGTTTGTGCTCTTAAAATCATATTGTCTGTAGAAAAGTTGATTATCTATTTTTTTTTGCGTATGAGCTGAATCCCGTAATCTCAAAATTATATGGTACAGTTAATTTTTTTTTCGTTGCAAAATAATGCATCAGTACTTTTATTGAATATGAACTGAAATTCATTCAAATTATATTGGATACTTGCAGAGTTCCATAATATTATTGCATATGAGCTGGAATTTATAACTTGAAATTATATTGGATACTTGAAGAGTTCCATAATATTATTGCATATGAGCTGAAATTTATAACCTCAAATTATATTGGATACTTATAGAATAATAATATTTCCATGACTTTATTATAAACGAATTAAATCTTATCGTCTTAAATGCAGGAATTTTTCATTTTGATTTCAAAGTGTGGAAGTTGAATAAGCCTTAAGGGGATTTATTAATCGACTGGGTAAAATAATAGCTTTCTGTATATGGATGGGATTCTGAATTTGTAGCATTTACTCTTGTTCAGGAGACAGCTGTAGTTTCGTAGTTTCACTAAAAACTACGTGGCGCCCAAAGGTATACCAGCACCTTACATTTATCGAGACTCTTTCCAAACCCTCACCCAATTTTCCAGGGGCTTACGCAGGCAAAGAAAAAAACTGTGTAACAACATTGGTAGATATGGAAATAGTAATGTAATTGGGGCTGATAGTAATTGGTATTTTCAGCGATATGTGATCATTTAATAGTTTTGGTGTATTTAATTCGGAGTGGTGTCAATGTCGGCTTTTGTTTGGATTTGCGAGGGGCTGCCGAATAATTCCTCTAGCCTTGATTTGTTTTCCGAGTGTGTTAAAAATATTCTCGGATTTTGTACGTGATCTTTATTTGACCTTGTTTAATTTTGTTGTGAAACCATATACAATACTACAGGTTGCATTCTGGGTCACTGCAGCGTTAGCGAAGCAACGACGATTTCATGAACCGCGGTCATCGAGCAGGGAGCACCGCAGCAAGCAACAAATCGCTGACAATACTTTATTTATTGAATGTAAAATATTTTTGTTAATCGTAATTAATTTTTCTTATAAATCGAAGAGTCTGATAAAACCGTTCGAGTCGTGTACACCTTTTTATATACCAAATAAAATTCTTTTAAAAACCGGTCCAATATTGTCGGATTTTTATTCCTTTATTTTTTTTTCCATTTTTATTTTATTTTACCATCCCAACCACTTACACATTTTGAGGTTGCATTGTTGAGGAAGGGAATTTTTTTGTATAATTAAAATTTGGGACCTGGTTGAAGTTGATATGTTTTTGAGGTGGTGCATATGTATTGGGAATTTCTGTTCGATTTCTGAATTTTTAGGCAACCGGATTTGTATTTTGTTTGTAGAAATTCCCGTAGTTTGCTATTCTCGCCCTGGATACTTATAGGGTATGTCCTAACTTATTACAATACCTACATTCAGTGGTGGGGTTGTTAAAGGTATCCCTTTGTTTAGTTGGATTGCTTTGGTTCAGATTATTGGAAAAATTGCTATTTGGGATTGGCCTTGTACGAATGTTTTGTGGACAATTTGGAGCTAAATGGCCCTGCGTCCTGCATTTGTAACAAAACGGGTTCTGCACTTGTACTGATTGAGCAGTACGAGAAGAGTTTGTTGCTGTTGCCTTTGATTCTAGGCGTAATGCTTGCTCACCAATATATGACGTTATGGGCTTTAATGATCTATTTTCGTGGAGTTCGGCTAGAATTTGCAGTTGCTCGCTTATTAATCCGTCTTCAATCGCTCTAATAGCTTGTTTTTCATTATCCTTTTTTAGAGAATTTATTAATATTTTATCCGTCGTATATGAATGGGTGGCTTCATTTAATTGAGCGTGTGTTATATTTATTCGTTTTAGGAAGTCCTTGACAGGTTCTCCTGTTCTTTGTCTTGTGTTTTGTAGTTCTGATAGGAGTACTGACTTTTCTAATTTATCTTTGAATGTTTCGAGTAGTATCTGACCACTTGCTTGTATCATTGTATTTAAGTATATTGTAGGCATCTCCAAATAGCTTACTTTTAATTATTGAAAACAAGGTTGTTGGGTCAGTATTGGGATAAAGCCGATTGATGTCATCGCAACATGACACGAATTTGTGGAGATCCTTTAGATCTCCGTTAAAATTTGGTATTAGTGATTTAATTTCTGAAACGGAAATATGTGAATGGGCTTTAGTTTCGGTGCTTTCATTATGAAAGTGTGATAAGTTTTTGGGTGTCGTATTGGTAAGTAGGGAAGCGGGAGTCTAGCTGCTCTTGGATTTTAATTACAGCCTCTTCGTATTGTGCTTCTGTTTTACCGAAAACACCTTCAGTAAAGTATTTGTTTTCTAGGTCTTGTGACGTAGATTGCATTTCAAATGTATTGTTGAGTTCTTCAAATTCTGCCCAATGTTTATTTAGGATAGCTAGTTTTTGTTCTAAGTATTTTTTACTGACTGTATATCAGGGTTTAATGATTGTATCACTCGTGTAATTGAGTTATTTTTGGTATTTAGACCTCTATGTATATTTTCGTTTTAGTCTCGTCTTTTCCTTTATTGGTTTCTGTTTCTTGCGTGTTGTTTGGAATTTTCCACAAAGCTCTGGGTGATGGAATGTGAAAGGGGTGTTGCTGGTTCGCAGTACTTTCTGAGATTAATTTCAATTGTTTGGAAAGTGTAACTTTTGTTAGCTTGTACCAGTCCTCAGTTTTGTCTGAGCACGATTCTTTGAAATAATCGTGATCCTCTGTGCAGTCTTCATGTTGAATTATTTCTTCTTCTGTTACCTCGAAGGCACTCCATATTTCTTCGAGTTGTTGTAATTTATTTTTTACAAAGGTTAGGGTACGCTTCGCTTTACCGGCTTGGTGATAAGCCCCTAGTATTTGCCTAATTGCACTATTTTTTTCTATTTAAGATGAGCAGAGCTCATCGAAAGAATTGGTTTTTTCAGTCCTGACTGATTTGTAAAGTAACAGATTAAAAAATTAGTACAAGTATGATTTAGAGTTTTTTAATATTAGGAATGTCGGTTTCGAGCTTCAATTGGGTTGATCTGGGGGGAACTATAGAAGATGCGACAAAATTGTATGGAGCAAGTAAAAGTCAGCTAATTCCAGGACAAACGTTTACGTTTCCCAACATCAATAACCAGGGAATCAGTTTGTTATGTGATGATAATTATGTTTTAATAACAAGAGAGAGAGAACAAAAAAAAATGTTGTAAACTGTAATTTATGGGGAAAATACAGTGATAGGTAAGTTGAAAATTAGTTGGATTTGTTTATATTAAGAGGTTTCTAATTTATTTTTATTGGGTGGAGAGGAGGAGCCTGTATTAAAAAAAAGGAATTTTCTAATTGCTGTACGAGAAGAGGTAAATAATTAAAAATAATTTAAATGAGCTAGGAATTTCAATCTATAAACTATTTGTTTGTTAAATTCAATAAATGAATAGCTGTAATTAACTATTAAATAATTACGTAATATTTATTCATTGAGTTGTTCTTATTTATGTAGTCATTTCGCTTGTGGTTTTGTGTATTGTGTTGTTATGTGTGTTATGCGTGAAAATTGGGATGAGGTAGGTAAGTCGACAGAAAATTGAAATAGTGCACACAAAGGAAAGATAAAATCACTTTCTTATGGATTATAGTCATACTCTAAATTGTTATATGTATTATTGTCACTTTTCTGATTGATTGAAGGGATGTGTATAGGAATTGGGAGTTATCAATATGCAAAAAAAAATTTGTTGTTGTAAATGTTCATTTACCGAAACAAAATGGATTGTAGTACAAATCGCTGCTTCCTATCAAAATCTTTCCTCTGATCAACAGGCTTATGAAGCTCAATTGCAGGGGATCGGTTATTGATTTATCGAAGTACTCTGGCCAGCAAGTTCACGAAGCCTTACCGCACAGGTCGCCTCGTGGGGCAGCGTATTTGCACACACAACAATCGCAAAAATAAATAATTTCTACAAATTTATAAATATCAGCACATATTTGTAGGTATATATGTGAAAAAGCAAAACGAAAAATTTCTTGTCTACCTTATATTTTAATCCAAATAGTAATTTTTTATGTTGAAGATTATTTGCGTCGTGCGTCCTGGCTGAAGTCTTCTTGGAGTTGAAGATGTTGGTGGCGAGTGCGCGTAAAAGTTGGAAGTTTTGTAGGTGTTGCTTGGATTAGCCTGGTTGACGAATTGTTGCGGCTTTCCTTCCTTCCTTCATTATGAAACGTCTTAAGTGAGGTGTTGTATACCTAAAAACGGTTAAAAACGATAATTATAATTAATAATTATCATTTTTAAAAAAACATGGAAAATATTTGATTTTCATAAATGGAAATAAGCTAATCATGCTTAAAACGTGGTTAGCTAATTTCCTAACAAGGCGAAAAAATTGCCATCAGCAATTTCTTCAAATTCCTTTGCAACAAATGACAAATATTTTCCCACATCACGACTTGGGTAAAATAACAGTTTTAAATTTCAACCCAAGTCGTTTCAATAAAAAAAAGCCCCACGACAAATTTTACCTTCAATAGGATTTGTCGTAAATACGATATGTATGTACATATATACATATCGGGCGCATAAAATCTTACGTCGGTGAAGACAGAAACGATCAAGTCTTCACCGAAATAGCTCTTATCAGCAAATTGTCGCGAGCTGCATACATTGTGATCGCAACAATGTATGCACGATAGCAAGACGATGGTTGGATATTTATGAAAATATCAAATTTCAAAAATCGTTCGTCGCGATAATTCTGGGCATGTTTAAACATGCCCAGCCGTAAATAATTTTCTCAGGATAGCAATGCTAATTAAACACTTTCCTATCCTGAACAACTAGACTTGTGATTACAAAAATCCAAGTCGAGTACAGTCGGTTCTTGAGCGTTGATTAAAAAACTTGGCGGCGGACAGTACAATCTCGGTCGAAGTAAAAACTTAACAAAAATACAAAAAGGAATATCAGTATAGTGATCTTCTGGTAATATGTATAATTAACGAAAGTGTTATAGAATAAAAGTGTAATAAAAAAAGAGTGAAAGAGTTGTGTTTTTTTTATATCATCCCGAATGACTCCACAATAAGGTAGGAGCTATAAACGCTGTTCTTCATATATTGAGTAGTAATAGAGGCGCGAGCAGGTACGTAGAGTGCCAGTGAGTCTCCTTAGTTACAATAAAAGTGTAACAAAATTGGCGCAGCCGGTAGGATAGTGGAAGCCTGCTTTCTAAAAGTAAAAATAGAAAGGCATAAGAGCTTTAAAACCCGCTATCCTACGAACCTAAGGGGTCCATTGACTAAGCCACTCAGGCCCAGTCACCCCCAACACTCGGGTAGATACCATCTCTAGGCGCCTCTGCTCAAGGCGGGCAAGGGTTCACCCCAATTAGTGCAAAAGCACCACCGAGGGATACAAGTTAACAGTCTACCGAAGGAAGTGGAAAACCATCCAAAACCTCCCAGAAGGCGAACATTAAGCCAGCTGGAAGTAGCCCGACAATCAGCACGAAGTTCCCAGAAGCAAATCATCAGCCATTTGAAGTACAACGATCCTGAGTTGAAGAGGAAATCGAAGACGGCTCATAAGCCCCCTTTTCAACTAGATCCAGGGGAAGTTAAGACGGCCCAAGACCCCCCCCCCAGCTGCAAAAGTTAGCCGAAATCAACGGACCAAGGATTGAGAGGGAACTCGACGGCGGTTAAAGAAACCCCCTCTCAATCACAGCAAAGGGACTTAAGCAGGCAAGGAGCCCCCCTTTCACCAAACAGCGCATCATATGCCAGTCGACAATCCTCCTCTACCTAAGCAGGAAACAGGCGCAGCAGCGAGGGAAAACTCTCCATCTTTAGCCGACGCGGGATCAACCCCAGGTGCCAAAACACAGCACCCCGGTGAAGGTGCATCATCTGCTGCAGGAGATAAATCTCCACAGTTATCGCCAACAGGATCTCGACTCAGAAGCGGGACCGTTCTGCCAGGTCTCAATAGACAAGTAAGTCTTGATAATTTTTTAACAAAATTGTACGAGAGAGCGCGAGATTCAGGTACGCTAGCCATTACTCAGTGTTGTTCACTCAACAAAAAACTGAGTCAAACCCGCGAAGATAGACTTGCACAAATACAGACACTGAAGGAAAACACAGTTCGGTTCCGTGAGGAACTAAGTAGCTTTGCTGAATCCACGCGCTCCCTCCCTGTAGATAAGGAGAGTACTGAAACTCCAAATTTAGATTTAGAGAAGAATAAGAGTGTTAGGTTAAGTGAAAGTGCTAATAGTGATAGTGACAGTGACCGTGAACTAGCTGAACCAATTCCCGAAGAACTGCTGATTGACTGGCTCGAAGAATCCTTCACGGAAATCAATCCAAAAACAAGCCCAGTTAGTCCACCCAAATTTAAATTTCCAGTCAATAGACTACGCACAATGGTGGACTACGCAAAAGTAGCTAAGCTAACAGCTCAACTCGTCCCCTTATTTTCGGGTGAAAATACCCCACAAATGGGACGTGAGCTATAGACCTTCATCGGCTGCTGCAAGCAAAATATGCAGTGCCTTGGCGATGAAGAAAAGGTGGCATTCCTACAGGTTCTCCCCACAAGTTTAAGAGGTGATGCATATCAGCTATTGGCTTCAGACGTCCCTACTTCATTCACTGAGGTAGAGGAACGTTTGAACAGAACATACCTTCCCCGTGAGACTTATCAAAAATTGGTGAATAGATTGATCACCACACGCCAGTACCCATTGGAATCTCTCACCGCTTTTGCTACAAGGTTGAAGTAGCTGTTGACGATCTGCAATGAGGCGGCGACACAAAAGTATGGAGCTGAGGCAGTCCCGACTGTGAAAACACAGTTAATGGACTTCGCCAAAAATGCTCTTAAAAGTCGAGTAACTAATCTACATTTGTGTCAATATTTACTCACACAGGGAGAAGGCGATATAGAAGCTCTCATACAAAAAGCCCTGGACATGGAGAAACTACAGCAAGGTGCTACATTCGTCCAGAGTCCTCTAGCACAAGCTCCTCCAATGGCTCCAGTAGACCCAGATTTACGAGTGAGAGTTTATTATAGAGCTCCCTATTACCAAATGCCATCCACACCTATGTTCGCATCACCTCGAGCTCCAAACCCAAATCAGTTTTCACGCAATGTGAATAATCCAGGTTCAACACAGTCACGACAAAGACCATTTACAAACACTGATGCCAGAAAATCGGCCACAGATGTACTGGTCCGTAACATCACGTGCAATTTCTGCCAGCGAAAGGGTCACACATACACAGATTGTCTTAAGCGCAAGAACAGCCCTTTTTGCTCAAACTGCAAAATCTATGGACATGACGTCCGTGATTGCAGAAAAACACAACAAACACACGCCTCCAATAGATCTACACAGGAGCATCACAACACAAAAAGTCCTCAAGTCTTCAATATAAGACTCAAATGCACCTTTTGCGGTCGCCGAGGACATGCAGACGAAGATTGCAGCAAAAAAAAATGAAGCCCGGGGTCAGGGAAACGACATGCAGTCGACCCAAAACTCCCCGGATCGACTTTAAACCCACAACGCAAATCAAAAGGGTCGCCTCAAGCGCCCGAATCCGGTGTCCCTACAATGAAACTTCCACTGGACATAAGCCTTAACGGCCATATAATACTAGTAGTGGACGCTGGCGCTGAGGTTAGTATTATTAAGAAAAGAGCAATTAAAGACCTCAAAATAATTAATTCCAATGAGACATGCACTTTACAGACCCCTTTTGGAACCGGAAACACATTAGGAAATTGCAAGGGCAACTACAATTTTAAAAATAAAATCCCCTGCAAGTTTCAGGTGGTGCAAAACCTGCCAGGTCTTTACGATGACGGCCTATTAGGAAACGATTTCCTATCAAACAATTGTAATGTTGAAGGCCCAAATAAAACACTCAAGTTTCGTTGTACGGAAACAAATCCCGAAGAGTTTACTGTGCCCTTGTCATGCAAAACGGACAAGCTGTATTCCAGAAAAGCAGTCGTAGTAAGTTCACTTGCAGAAAAGATGGAACCTAAACAGGTTAAGCTATCTACCTGCAGTGTCTCCAAGGCCTCTCAAAAGAGTAATGCTGGCTGCCAGGTTCAACAAGAGCCGACGGAATGCGAAAAGAGCTGTCTGGGTGATCAAGAAACCTGCGAAATGAATCAGCATCTGGTTACTTTAGAGGTACCAATATGCATACCTGCTAGGTCACAAATGATCACCACAGTCCCGTTGCAAGTGAAGGAAGAAATGCTCTGTCTATCTAAAGAGATAGACGATGGAGTCTTCCTGGCCAACAGTTTACTCCCTACTGGGAAAGAAACAGTGCTAGTTGCCATACTCAACATTAACAATTTCAAAGCAGTCATCAACAGTTTATTATTGCAACTGCTCCCTATGCATGACTACGCCGTCATCCCAATAGGAAAAGCCGCTGATACACAACACGTTCTCAAGCCGAGTAAATCGCCAACGAGTAATACGAACATCAGTGAGCTTCCCAAGGCAGAACAGAAGTCATGCAAGGCTTCTTTCTCCAAAATACCTAGACCTAAGTTACTATCACGGCCCAAGAGCCCTATACCAGACGCGTGCGAGCTCAGTAAGACCCGAGTAGAGGCATCAATGACTCCACTGTCCAAGAAAATAAGTTACAAAAATTTTACATGGCCCCATAGCCAAATCAGAGATGCGGGCGAGCTCCAGAAGCCGACAAGCATAATGCTGTTGACTCCTCCATCTAATATACCTAGACGTAAGATAACCACAAGGATAAGGAACCCAACAATAGGTGCCTGTGAGCTCAGTAAGACCTATTCTCAGGCAAAGACGACTCCACCGCCCAACAAAGTTAGTGTTAAGAAACAACACTGGCCCAAGAGCCCCATCAATAGTGCGTGCGAGCTCAGTAAGACCTATTTAAAGGCAAAGTCGACTCCACCACTCAATAAAATTAGTATTGAGAATCAAAAGTGGCCCATGAACCCGATAAAAGACGGGTGCGAGATCCGTAAGACCACATTGAAGGAAAAGTTGGCTCCACCATCAAATAGTATTAAGAAAACCAATTTTCCAAGGCCCATTATCCAAAATATCAAATGCGCGCGAGTACTTGGACCAATGTAAAGTACCCATAAAACATGATACTCCGCCATTAAAACTGCAGGAAGCCCATTCCCTGCCATCTAGTAATGTAAGTAAAACAGATAGTAAATACACAGCTACACAAAATGAGAACAGAAATGCAAGCTTTTCGGAAAATACAGCTATCTTACAACACGTAAGATACTTATTTCCGGATCATGAAGATCCCACTCATACTCCGCGAGTCAACAGGCTAGACCAAGAGCTCAGCCTAGACCCAAATCTAAATGCGGAAGAAAAAGCTTCGAAATCCGAACTCTGTTATGAATACAATGATATCTTTTACCTTAAAGGTGATAAGCTGACATATACAAGTGCTATCGCCCACAATATCCCTTTAATACAAGATCAAGCGCCCATAAACCAAAAGGCCTACAGATTATCAGAGACCCAGAGACAAGTAATCAACGAACAATTAAGAGAAATGCTAGACAATGGGATAGTCCAAACTAGCAAAAGCCCTTGGAACTCACTCTTATTAGTAGTCCCCAAAAAGGCGGGACCCGATGGTGAAAAAAGGTGGCGCGTCGTTGTAGATTTTCGCAAATTGAACGAAAAGACAATTGGCGACGCATTTCCGCTACCCCGAATCGAGCATATTCTTGACCAACTAGGTCATGCCAGGTACTTTACCACCCTCGATTGGCCAACGGCTATCTCCAAGTCTTAGTCGACAAAAAGGATCGACACAAGACCGCTTTTAGCACTAATTACGGGCACTACGAATTTAAGCGTATGCCATTCGGACTCAAAGGAGCTCCCGCTACATTCCAACGCGTCATGTGACAGGCCTAAAGGCCTTGAATATTTCGTTTATCTTAACGACATCGTCATTTATGGTAAGAACCTAAATGACCACAACGATAAACTTCGTAAAGTCTTCAACAAATTGAGAGAAAACAACATCAAACTGCAGCCAGAGAAGTGCCAGTTCTTGAGACGAGAAGTTGTTTATCTAGGGTACAAATGCTGTGGCGAAGGTGCAGTACCAGACCCCAGAAAAACGGCCTGCGTCCAAACATTCCCTGTTCCTAGAACAGTACGGCAAGTTCAGTCCTTTTTAGGACTCGCCAATTACTATAGGAAGTTCATTCCGGACTTCTCAAAAATCGTTCGTCCAATTACGAATTTACTCCGCAAGGACGTAAAATTCACTTGGACTGAGAAATGCCAAGAAGCATTCCAAAGCATTAAAAATGCTCTAATTGCCCCACCACTTTTAATCTATCCAGATTTTTCTAAACCTTTCAATCTTACAACGGACGCCAGCAACGAAGCATTAGGCGCTGTGCTTTCCCTAGGAGAAGTGGGAAAGGACCATCCAATCGCCTATGCAAGCCGAACGCTAAACAAAGCCGAGAAAAACTACTCCACTATTGAAAAAGAGTTATTAGCTATAGTCTGGGCCACTAGGAATTTCCGATGCTACCTTCAAGGCAGAAAATTCACGGTCTACACTGACCACAAACCTCTCAAAGGAGTCTTTAATGTTAAAGACCCGACTTCCCGCTTGGTGAGATTTCACCACAAATTGTCAGAATTCGATTACAGCATCGAATATAAACCAGGGAAGTATAATACCAATGCGGATGCATTAAGCCGCATTCCACAAGTATTAAGCGAAGACAATACAGGCAATACCTTAACGGTACAAGCCCAAGTCCACCACACTATGGACTCTGATGTGGAGGAAAATAATTCCCCAATTAAAAAGCGAACAAGGAAGCCCGCTCAATGCTTCGCCATGACCAGAGCTCAAAACCATGAAAATTTTACGTCGATGAAGACTGAAACGATCAAGTCTTCACCGAAAAAGCTCTTATCAACAAATTTCTGCGAGCTGCATGCAAATTAAGCACTTTCCTAACTTGAACAACTAGACTTGTGATTACAAAAATCCAAGTCGAGTCCAGTCGGTTCTTGAGCGTTGGCGGCGGACAGTACGATCTCGGTCGAAGTAAAAACTTAACAAAAATACAAAAAGAAATATCAGTATAGTGTCGCCAAAAATTAAAGTGTTCTCAGAACCACATAAGATCTTCTGGTAATATGTATAATTAACGAAAGTGTTATAGAATAAAAGTGTAATAAAAAAAAGAGTGAAAGAGTCGTTTTTTTTTATATCATCCCGAATGACTCCACAACAAGGTAGGAGCTATAAACGCTGTTCTTCATATATTGAGTAGTAATAGAGGCGCGAGCAGGTACGTAGAGTGGCAGTGAGTCTCCTTAGTTACAATAAAAGTGTAACAGAGGCAGGGATGAAGCTTCGCAACTTTCCCAAGTTGGAGCGCTGTGGCGCTCTAAACTATTGTATTATCTCCTCTAAGTACTCTGTATTAAGGGTACCCGGGCTTATTTTTTGTTAATTCTTTATTATTGTTTTGTTTTATTTAAGGTGCAGTTATTATTTCTGACAGGTTTTCTTTTTATAAATGCCACCAAAATGTTGTTGCGTTTTTTTTGTTTTATAATTATTTTGTTATTTAATTTTAATTAAATTACCAAAAGAAAAATCTGTATAGGCGTTTATTATTATTTATTTATTTATTTAATGTTAATTGTTATGTTATATGCTACTTATTTTTTTTTTTAGTTATTATGTTTATTTATTGATTTATTTATTTTTGATATTGTATTTAGTTTTTATTATATTAATTATTATACGCTTGCGATCGTTGTGTTTTTGTTATATTTTAGTATATTATTATTATTATTGTTTTTATGGTATGTATTAATTTCTTTTTACTAGTTTTCGTGTCGGTACTTCTGTCACTAGTTGTTATATTTGCGGATTTAAAATATTTTTATTTTTTTATCATTATTTAATCGATTAATGGCACTGATTTGTTTTTAAAATTTCCGCTGCCACCAAAATGTTGTATTATCCTCACACCGTGCTCCTATGGAGAGAGCAGGATTCTTTAATTTCCTTTAGCTAATGATTTCTGGTAGTGTTCACTGCACTTCTTTCCTCGACTGGAGGGAAATTCGCACCCCACAGTGCGAATTTCCCTTGCACGCCTAGTAAAAGTGAAACTCGCACCCGAGCGAATTTCACCCTATAGGGGGGAAATTTGCACCGTCATTTTATTTAACTAAAAATGCACATACAGTATAAAATAGTCGAAAAAATGGTCGTGCGAATTTCCACCCTATACGGGGGAAATTCGCCCGCTGTAAATTTTTTTACAGAAATCGCAAATTTATAAAATTTATAACATATAGTAAAGGAATATTACAAAATATCATTTTAGAGCTCCGACGGGAATTCTATACCTTAAACAATGTTCACAAAAACAGAACGTTATCTTGTAAGTAGCTTTAGCTTCAAGTTCAAGCAGTTCAGCTTATAATCGAGAAGATTAATCTGTGTGCGAACTTTACCAGAGCAATTGTTATGGTGTGAGTTATGACTTTGCATTTAAAACAGGGTACGAAAGTTACAGGTGCAATTTTTGAAAATTCGAGCGACAGCCTTTTACTTTAAACAGGGTGCGCATCTTATACATGTAATTTTTGGCACTTCGAGTAATAGCCTTCTAATTTGAACAGGGTGCGAATATTGCAGGTACAATTTTTGGCAGTTTGAGTGATAGCCTTCTATTTTAAATAGGTGTTATGGTCGTTGCGTACTGCATATAGCAGTATACTACACTGAGAATTACTGCAGCATGTATGCCGGCCGGCTGCCATACCGACAGTCTGCACACCCAATCTCGAAGAATTCTTGCCTGCTGTTGGAGAAGAAGATGATAATCGTCTCTGTCTTGTCAAATCTTCCACCCAGTGAACAAGTGAAGTAGTGAAATTGAGAATTTGTCCAAACACATCGGCCAGGAAACTAACCCTGTACGTAAGTTCAAAAGATTTTTCATCCTTATTAATAGTCTATTGTCATTTGGTGAAATTATTTTCCTCTTATCAGGCGAAAATCTTAAAAATAGCGTCCGACAGCATCGACACCTCGCGTTCATAGCCGAGATTATATCTCAAAAGATACCTGCACTTAATAATAATAATTCTGCAGTCACTTTGGTAGTTCGAGTACCTGTAACTTTCGCTCTCTGTTTATAGCAGACGGCTATTACTTGAACTGCCAAAAATTGCATGTGTAAGATTCGCACCCTTTTTAAGGTAGAAGGCTACCTCTCGAACTGCCAAAATATTTTCTGTAAAATTCGCACCTTATTTAAAATACAAGGCTATCATTCAAACTGACAAAAATTGCATGTATAAGATTCGCACACTGTTTAAAGTAAAAGGCTATGTCTCAAATTTTCAAAAATTTCACCTGTAACATCCGCAGCCTATTAATAGTAGAAAGCTATCATTTGAACTGGGAAAAATTATACCTGCAATATTCGCACCCTATTTATAGTAAAAGGCTATCACTTGACTGGCAAAAATTGTACCTGTAACATTCGCTCCCTGATTAAAACAGACGGCTATTACTAGAACTGCCAAAAAGTGCATGTGAAAGATTCGTACCCTATTTAAGGAAGAAGGCTACCTCTCGAACTACCAAAAATTGTATCTGTAAAACTCACACCGTATTGAAAATAGAACGGTGTCACAGAAACTGCCAAAAATTGCACGTATAAGATTCCCACCCTGTTTAAAGTAAAAGACTATCGATCGAACTTTCAAAAATTGCAGCTGTAATATTCGTGCCTTATTTAAAAAAGAAGGCTATCACTCTAACTGCGAAAAATTACATGTATAAAATTCCCACCCTTTTTAAGGTAGAAGGCGGTCATTCGAACACCCGAAATTTGCTCCTGTAAAATTCGCACCTTATTTAAAATACAAGGCTAAGAAACGCACCCTGTTAAGTTAAAAGGTTGTCATTCGAACTACCGAAAATTGCACCTGTAAAATTCGCACGCTATTTAAATTACAAGGCTATCATTTAAACTACGAAAATTGTATGTATAAGACTCCCACCCAGTTTAAGTTAGAAGGCTGTCATTCGAACACCCGAAAATTGCACCTGTAAAATTCGCACCTTATTTAAAATACAAGGCTATCATTCAAACTGCCGAAAATTGCATGTATAAGATTCGCACCCTGTTTAAAGTTAAAGGCTATCGCTCAAATTTTCAAAAATTGTACCTGTGAAATTCGTTCCCTGTTTAATTTTTAATGCTCGTATTTGTTCTTCTAATAATTGCAGCTGTGATATTCGCACATTGTTTTAAATGCAAAACCATAACTTACACGATAATAATTGCTCTTGTAAAATGCGCACACATGTTAATCTTCTCGATTATAAATTGAACTGCTTGAACTGAAGGTATAGGTGGATAAGGTAGATAAATCCCTTCGGATCTCTAAAATCGTATTTTGTATATTCCTTTACGCTATGTTATAAATTTGTGATTTCTGTAAAGAAAATTACATCGATCATTTTTGTGATGTTTTTATACTGTACGTGCTTTTTCAGTTAAAAAAAATGACGGTGCGAATTTCCCCCCTATAGGGTGAAATTCGCTCGGGTGTGAATTTCCGCTACACGCTTTCCTCGCCAAATAAAACACTCTTATTTCTGGTTGTTATTTATTGAAAAACAGATCTTTTATATTTACAGTTATAAATTCTTGGCACTATTCTTAGTAACACTAGTTTTAAAAAAAACAAAAGATCGAAATTTACAGGAAGAATGTCAAAAGTTTAGTCAAGGATTTTAGATCGACCGCTTTTTGACTTCCTCGATAACTGTACTCGGCGGAGTTTTGAATCCAACTCCCCGATGATCGGTGGTATTGCACCCAAGTACTTATCATAAGCTTCAAAAAGCTTTTTTATTCTTTTTATTGCGTTCCCACGATGTGAAAAATCGTACGTGGGAAAGTACAAAGGGTTTAGACCCAATGCATATGCATAAAATCTGATATGCACTTGTGTATGGTCGAAGTAATGATTTCAAGTCGACCGACGGAATATTATATGTTTGTATGTATGTACTTTGTACGGCATGCACGTAAGTATACATACCGTGTGAACAGAATGTATGACTGATAACAAAATGCAATGTATGCTAAATTGCATTTAGTTTCAGTATGAAAATGTATTTTTAAATGCATTTAAAATTTTTGAAATTTCCTTTATTTTTAACAAATAAATTTTAAATTTCAGGGTCAATTTGTACTACGGCAATATATTGCATAGGGCAAGATATTATCGTATTGACTTTATGGTTGTGATTCGGGCCAATAGGAACCTGAGTCACAGCACTAGAACTTTCGATTATTATGAAAAAAAAACTTTACTTGCTATAACTCAACTAACTAATAAGTTAACTGCTTGTTTACCGTTAATAAGTGCTTTAGCTTAATTTCTAAAAGTGCCTTACTTACTAGACTATATTTACCTTATTCTTCTAAAAATGCCAGTGTAGCGAGTGGAAAGGAGGTTGTCTCTGTAATCGTAGAGGAAGGCAGCATGGAGAAAGAATGGGTTTGGTTTAGCTCATACTAATTGTATTGATCATGCTCTCGGGAGGCTTTGAGCCCGTTGTAACTTTTCTTGGGGTTTTGCGTAAACCGGTTCCATGGGGGTGTTTTCAGCTATGCGCAGTTGTCTGCGTTTGGCAACCCATGCCATTAATGCCGGTACGGCATATTTTGCTATTGCACCACTGATGCAATTAGCAACAAGAGACTTATAACTGATATGGATGTAATAGAGAGTACATGAGGAATCTTGGGTTTTGGTCCAAAGTGAATGCTGTTCACATTGTTGCGGATTTCGTCTAGAGATTTTGTATCTAGGTGGATACGTTGGTTCGTATCATCTCCGAGGAGTAATGCTGGTTGCTTCTCAAAGCTTTTAGGGCGGATAATTTTGATTGTATATTCTGCCAATTCATCCTGAATTTCGTTTGTTGGAGGATTTTAAGCATGGTTCGTTGTCTGTCATGATTCCTTGTTCTGCGAGACGTGAGTGAGTAACTCTTGAATACAGGTTATATGTACAATAGTGGTTTCGGTTAAAGTGCTTGATTATTGTGTCACTGGGGGGTATTTGAGCTTTGAGGCTACATTGTGGGTTTTCGTCCAGCGGATTAAATAGGAGTTTGATAACCTATTCCTCTGATTTAGTAGCCTTTGTGATTGGTGTGTACAGCTTGCCAACTCACGTATCTTCATTGGTCCCTTTGAAAGTTTTTTGAAAGATTTCAGGTTTTCTGGCTTCAGCAACAGAAATTCCTGAGTCTGAATTTGACTTGCCACATGTGAGTATCCGATATCAGGTATTAATAAGTAGTTTGAATCCACCCGTATGGGAAAACATCTGATCTGTTGCATTTTCATCTTGGGGATATTAAAACGGAAAGTTTGATTCGAATAAGTAATTTGTCCTGTAACAAATACGTCTTGATCTCCTCTGTTTGATACAGCACTGACAAACACTCCTGTAAATTGGGACAAGTTGAGTGCGATTTGTGATAAATCTCTAGTAAGAGATGCGCGAAAATTAAAAGGGGATGAATTTGATTATTTCTACTGGACACTATTATGTCCAGTAGAGCTTGTTGTCTAAATTCCAACTCTATCATTTATAGTGTCAGACTGGAGACAATCTCTTGCCTTATTTGATGGACTGTCAAGTCGTCGGTTGTGTTCCGCAGATTGTTAATCTGACTGCTTGTTTGATGTTGTTGTTCGGACAGTGAGGATAGGGGTTTCTGGATTTGCTCGAAAGTGGTTTTTATTATGCTGATCTGTTGTTTTTCCAGATCAGCTAGGGTTTGAGTATTTACCTCTAATTCGTTTAGCTACTGTTCACCTCCTGCTCGTTTCCAGTATCCATAGAACCACAGAGATAGCGCATCACATTACCTATTCCATCGAAGATGGATCGAGGCTTGCGTGATTTAGGCACTACCTCTCTAATGACATTGGTACGCTTCTGGATGTTTTCCATCAGGGTGTCTGCAGAGTACATAGCTCCTGGGTAGGGATTGGTTGTCACACAATTGATGTATGTAGCGTTCCGCTTGCTCGCCCAGTCTTGTCTGATTTTCCAACTCCGCCAGGTCCAACTCAGTGAAGGTGCTCCAGGTTTCGTGGTTGATTGATAGGCTTCCAAGATCCTCGAATGACACTCCCGTATTATTTAGAGGAGTTATAGTGTATGGTTCCCTAGCGCGGGCATATTTATCTAGGAGATGTTAGGATAGGATATTAAAATGGGGTTTCTGGTCTTTGTTTGTGACATGCTAATATTCTTTCTTTTAATGTATGTGTGAGATCTGTGCTCAAGCTAAAGGGGGATGCCGGTTTTTAAAGGATAACTCAACTTTATAAATTCAAATATAAAATTTTTTATTCAATATATTGCTTACAAACTATTATCACAAATTCAATTTTCTTAACCTACTACTATAATATATACTTCAAATAAAAATTCAACACTTATACTATCCTAAGTTAAATTAATTTCAATAATAAGAATTCAATAAAATTCACAAAAAAAAATGCTGCCACAGAGATTGGCTCCCTTTACTTCTGAAAGAAAGAGAAGAAAATCCACTGTTAATTCAATAGAAGTTTTGTGCTACACGTATAAGCACGGTAGCAGTAATGAAAAAATAATTATAATGACAGAAGTAAATTTCTGCAGTAGGAGTAAATTCCTACTCAGGTGGGAGATGAAAAAATAAGCAGAATTAAATTTCTGCAGTAGGAGTAAATTCCTACTTAGATGTGAGATGGAATTTGCAGAATTAAATTTCTGCAGTAGGAGTAAGTTCCTACTTAGGTGTGGGATGGAAATTGCAGAATTAAATTTCTGCCGTAGGAGTAAGTTCCTACTTAGGTGTGGGATGAAAATTGCAGAATTAAATTTCTGCAGTAGGAGTAAGTTCCTACTTAGGTGTGGGATGGAAATTGCAGAATTAAATTTCTGCAGTAGGAGTAAGTTCCTACTTAGGTGTAGGATGGAAATTGCAGAATTAAATTTCTGCAGTAGGAGTAAATTCCTACTTAGGTGTGGGATGGAAATTGCAGAATTAAATTTCTGCAGTAGGAGTAAATTCCTACTTAGGTGTGGGATGGAAACAAGATTTAGTTTGGATAATTTGGAAAAAAATCAGAGTAAATTCTGATGTGTTCAGATCAAATTCTGAATTGGGAATAGGTAATTCTGCTGCAGCTCGTCGCCTTTTTATAGCCGCAGCGAACCGCTACGTTTAGGCTTCATGATAGGTTGCCTTGGCAACGTTCGTTTCAAGGTTTGTTAAACTTAACGCTGCACTGAACTCTGACTGCGGCGAAGGCGAGAACATATGGTGATATGTTGACATTTTTGACATGTCAATGTAAATAATCCGAGGGAAGTAGGATTTGGGTAAGTTTTTGGTTAATTATTTTATTTACTAGTTATTTATAAGAGTTTTTGTTTATTTTCAGGTGATAAAATAGTGGAGAAAGTTTTAGGACGGCGTTGGATTAAAGGGAGGAAGTTCCCTTATATTAGATAAGTGCCTTTTTTTAAATTATTTTAAGATAAAATTCTTTGTGTTTTCGTTTTTATCTTTTTAGGAAGCATATGTTGGGGAAAAACCAAGGGGGATTATGTATGTGGACTGAACATCCTCCCGCCTCAAAATTGAAGAGGCAATATGTATATGATTTCCGTTTCTTGTTTAAAGAATGAATGATTATGATATATAATTGTTATATATATATATTTTTAATAAAAGTGTTGACTTACCGTTTCTTGTTTAAAGAAGTGGAATATTCCTTTCTTTATAGTCACTTTCATGACGACGTCACCAGGGAGTTGAAAGCGGTAGAACTTTTTTGCCCTTTTTATGCTATCCCATGGCACATTGGCATTTTCCAGTAGTTTGATTATGATGGGAGTAGCCATAATCTTTCCAGCTAAATCAACTGGAATCCCTGGATTAGTCACTTTGATGTTGTTTGGTGGATGGTCGTTAAATTGGATCGGTGGCTCGATTTGTAAATCCATTAACTGAGGCAATGGTGTTTGACATGTTGCCTTTGAACTTGTTTTATTGTTCTCACTGGACGTTTGTGTATTGGTCGTTGATTCGTTGATGACGACTAGTGGATTGTATACATCCCTAATTTTATTAGGCGTGATTGGGTTGAACTTTTCTGGTACACTTGATTGTGTTGGAACAATAATGCCAGAGAAAATATTTTTTGATTTAGGTATATTTCTTGCCTTTGAACCTGTTGTACTAGCTGGCTCCAATCCTTCATTAGGCGTTGCTGCTTGCAAGTCTGGCATATTTCGAGATATCGTTGTTGCTGTGGGTTGTACATGAGGACGTGGCTGAGTAGCAATTCTGATTCCTGGGCCATAGTTTTTTGGCCTCGGCTTGAATCTAAGGCTGTCACTCGATTTTTGTTCCTTTTGCAGCCTTTTTACCTTGGACGACGCAGGCTTTCCTTCAAATGGCCCGAGAAGTTTCTTCACGGGTATAATTTCGTGAGGTGGTGGTCGGACGATGGCCGACTTGATTTTTCGACCTTTTTTTGGTGTTGGAGGTAGTGGGCTGACAGGCCTTATTTTCTTTGGAGGGATTAAGAGCTCCGGAGGTGTTGGTGTTAGCCCAACATCCATCGAATCCAAAGATTCGGAATTGAAAATTTCTAAAAGTTCCTCCATGGTAGAAAAAATAAACTCAAAAAAAAATGAAAAAAGAAAACGAAACTTAAAACCGCACTTGACAACTTTTAAAGCTGGAATGACCTTTTGACGGATTCTAATCTTGTTTATATTCAAATATAACGGCAAGTCGTTGAAATTTGGTAATGCCAGAGAGTAATGTGTTTGGTGGGGGTTTTAAAATTATTGGTGAGAGGAGTAAGTTAAAGGAAGAGGACAGATCTTTGTGATTGGTAGAGTGAGAGTATTTTTTGGCGTCTGATTGGTTACTGTTCGGACTAAATTGTTGTGACCTAAATGAATATCAATTATTCGTCCTAATGGCCACTTTCCTATGGGAATATTGTCTTCTTTGAGAAGAACAAGAGTACCTAGTTTCAAGTTTTCCTTCTCTGTCTGCCATTTATGTCTTTGGTGCAAGGTGTGGAGATAATCTCTCGACCATTGTTTCCAAAAGTTGTGGGAAAGAGCCTGAATATGTTGCCATCTCTTGAGAAGATGTTGAAGAGGATTGATGGGGGGAGGTTCAGAGATAGTGAGGTTGTGTCGACCAGTGAGGAAATGTCCAGGAGTGAGGATATTATAATCAGATGCATCATTGGATAAGGGAGAGAGAGGTCTGGCATTTACACATGCCTCGATTTGAACTAAGGTAGTATATAATTCCTCATATGTGAGTTTGGAGTTTTTTATGGTTTTGTAGAGATGGCGTTTGGTGGATTTTACGCCAGCCTCCCATAAGCCTCCAAAGTGAGGTGCTGCAGGAGGATTGAAATGCCAAGTTATCCCTTGATTTGCAATCTCACTAGCTAATTCGACTTCGACTGCTCGGATTGATTTTTCTAAATTTGATTGTAAGAGTTTATTAGCTCCAATGAAATTAGTGCCTCGGTCGGAGTAGATGTGAGAGCAGAGGCCCCTCCGTGCAACAAATCGCTTTAAAGCGGCTATGAAAGCTGGTGTTGATAAGTCAGAGACGAGCTCTATGTGTATGGCCTTGGTGGCCAAGCAAACGAATAGACAAATATAAGCTTTGATTATTTTTGTTCCTCTTAGTGTTGATGTCTTCATATCAAGTGGACCTGCGTAGTCTACCCCAGTGTGTTGGAATGGCAATGATATATTGATTCTAGCTGAGGGTAGAGAACTCATTAACTGAGAGCTAGGTTTTGCGTTGAAACGTAAAAAAGGCTACATATTTGTGAATGCGATACCTAATTGTATTGCGGGCATTTAATAACCAATAGTGGTTTCTTATCGTACTCAGTATCGTTTGGGTGCCTCCATGTAGGGTGTAATGGTGAATGTGGTCTATGAGAATATAGGTTATGTGATGGTTATTAGGGAGAATGATTGGATGTTGTTGGTCGTAACTTAACTGAGACTTTGAAAGACGACCTCCAACTCGTAGAATGTTCTCTGAGTAGAGTGTGGGATTGAGGGACAAAATTCGACTTTTTTTTGGAAGGGGTAAGTTTTTATGTAAGTGGGAGATTTCAATAGGAAAAGAGATATTTTGGAGAATTTTTATTATGCATCGTTCTGCATTTTTTAATTCATTTACTGATAAGTATTGAGTAACAGGACGTATTTTACGCAAGCCATTTATAAATCTAAGGCAGTATGCTGTGATTCTCATCGTTTTCTGAAACGATGAATATTTGTAGAGCAAAGGTATATGCCTCTTTGATAGTGGTGGTAAGTGTCTTTGGCCTTTTGTACTCTAACTGAGTTTGTATTTCTATTGCTTGTTTCGGCCAGAATTCCTCATTTTGATGTAGCCAGTCTGGGCCATTCCACCATATTGAATTTGTAACTAAGGTGTTTGGCGGAATACCTCTTGACGCTACATCCGCTGGGTTGTCTTTTGAAGAGACATGTTTCCATATACCCTGTGGGGTATTTTCATGGATTTCCGAGATGCGGTTGGCCACAAATGTTTTCCATGTGGAGGGGTGTTTACGAAGCCATGGTAAGACTATGTTGGAATCTGTCCACGCTATGATCCTAACTTTCTCTAGTTCCAGATCAATAATAACTTGTATGCTGAGTCGAGAAAGCAAGACAGCACCACATAGTTCTAAGCGTGGTAGGGAGACTTGTTTGATGGGAGCGACTTTGGTTTTTGCAGTTATGATTTGAACTCTAGAGTTCTCGCCTGACTGTATTTTAAGATATAGAACTGATGAATAGGCATTGTTTGACGCATCGCAAAAGCCATGTAGCTCCATCTCCGTTGAGTTGGGTTTATAGCCTAGCCAACGTGGAATCTGGATGCTTTGTATTGTGTGTAATTGCTCCTTAAAACGATTCCATTGTGTTGATATTTCTAAGGGTACCGAATCGTCCCAATCGCATTTTGAGAGCCAAAGTTTCTGAATGAGAAGTTTAGCTGTAATTAGACAAGGTGCTAACCATCCCAATGGGTCAAAAAGCGATGAGACCTCAGACAAAATTATTCGCTTTGCATATGTGGTTTTTGGCTCAGGAACATTGACTCTGAAGGAGAAAGAATCAGTTGTTGGATACCAATGAATACCGAGAGTTTTAATCGACTCATGTTCCGAGAATTCTAAATTCGTTTTTAACTCTCGGTGTTCCAATGGTATATTCCTAAATAGTTCATGATGGTTAGCAGTCCATTTACGAAGGTTAAAAGTACCTGTGGCTAACGCTTCAATAAGTTCGTTTTGTAATTGTAGTGCTTCGTTCAAACTGTGAGCTCCTGAGACCAAATCGTCCACATAAAAGTCTCGCATTATACTTCTTGCTGCCAGAGGATAGTTACTTGCTTCATCCTTTGCTAACTGCTGTAGTGTTTTGATGGCGAGATATGGTGCCGGTGTAGTCCCAAATGTGACCGTGGTCAAGACATAGTCTTTTAAGTTTTCATTTGGACTGTCTCTCCAGACTATTCTTTGGAAATGTTGATGTTTTGGTGTCATTTGGATCATTCTATACATTTTTTCTATGTCTGCGGTAAATGCAAACTTGTATAGACGCCATCTTAATAGAATGGTCCAAAGCGTTGGTTGAATTGTAGGTCCAACTAGTAGATGTTCGTTTAATGATTTGCCGTTTGAAGTACGTGCTGATGCATTAAACACAACCCGAAGCTTTGTAGTGGTGCTTTCTTTTAGCACTGCATGGTGTGGTAAGTAGTAGAAGGGGGTGTTATCGCATGATTTTTCTGTAGATGCGATTGGCCTCATGTGGCCAAGATGGGCGTATTCATCTATGCACTCTTTGTATGATTTGTACATGGCTGGGTTGTTAGATAATTTTTTCTCTAACTGAAAAAATTGTTTGACAGCCATGTTTTTGGACTGACCGAGCTGAGGTAAGTCTGGGCTCCTGAAAGGCAGATTAACCTCATATTTGCCAGATGGTAGGCGTTTAGTTGTCTCCTGATAAATCTTCTCGCATAATTGATCATCGGGAGATAATTTTGGTTGAGTAGTACACTCTTCGAGTTCCCAAAATTTTTTCAATTGATCGTCCAACTTAGAATTTATGGTGGTGTGGGCGGATAGTACAGTCATAGTGGTGTCTTTGGCTTCTGGCACTGCTCCGACCAGTATCCAGCCCAGTTCTGTGTTTTGGGCTGTAGGTGAGTTGCCAGATCCCTTTTTTATGCCCTTTTTGATAATGGTGGCATAAACCTCTGCTCCTAGGAGAATGTCAATTTCCCCTGGAGTAGCGAATTTGGGATCTGCTAGAGGGAGATCGTTTATATGTCTCCATTTCGAAGCTTCTATAGATTGAGCTGGCAGCAAATCGGTGATTTTTTTGATCACGAGCATGTTGCTTTTGATTTCGAACTTGGTGTGTAGGGATTTTATTATGACAGTTGCTTGCTTTAAGGCTGTATTTGTAAGAGTTGTACCAAGTCCAATAAGTTGATGGGTGGTTGAAGATCCTTTAAGCTGTAGTTTTTTAAAGGTTTTTTCGGTCATAATCGAGACTTGTGACCCTGAGTCTATTAACGCTCGGAATGTCATCGTGATTCCGGATGGTGTAGTGACGTTAATTAGAGCGGTGGAGAGGAGAGCTCTTTTCATGTTTGCAGTAAGAAAGTTCTGAACTTGTTGTTCATTATTACAGATGGGTGTATTTTGCTTTGTCGGCGTATTGTTTTTTTGGGTGGACTGCTCGTAGTGGAGTAATGTGTTATAATGTTTTTGACAATGATAACACTTTTTATTGCTAGAGCAATTTGAGGTTGTGTGGTTGGGGGATAAGCAATTTTTGCATAAATGCTTATTTGTGACAATTTCATGTCGTTGCTTGGTGCTCATATTTCTAAATGTTGGACAGTGAAATATGATATGATCACCCTTGCAATGGCTGCAAGAGGACTTTTTGGTAGGTGGGTGATTTGGTGCTGAACTTTTATTTCTGTTCAAGAAACCATATGTAGGTTTGGGTGAGAATGGTTTTCTCTGTGTCATATTGGATGACGTAATCTTGTTTCCAATCATTTCTAGAGTTCGGAAGCAAGACTCTAGAAATTTGGTTAAAGTTTTTAGTTCAGGTAGGTCTGTGCTACTCTGTAAACTTTGCTCCCATAATTGGTGTGTGTCTGGGTGTAGTTTTTGCACTGTCAAGTATATGATCAGTGGATCCCAATTCTTTATTTCTACTTCTAGGTTTTGTAGTGCTAATAATGCTTCGGTTATATTATCTAATAGTCTTTTGATATTTTCAGCGGTATCATGGTTAATAGAAGGGAGAGACAATAATTTTTTTAATTGTACATTGACTAATATTCGCTTATTTGAGTAGCGTTCTTTTAGGAGCTGCGAAGCTGGTCGGTAGTTTGCATCGCATACTTCGTAATGCCTGAGCAGTTTTTCAGCCTCTCCTATTAGGTTTGTTTTTAAAAAATACAATTTGTCTACATCTCTTAAGTTATTGTTGTTATGTATAACCGAATTAAATAGATCGTGGAATGAAATCCACGTAGAGTATTCTCCATTGAAGGTGGGAAGTTTAATTCTGGGGAGTCTTTCATTATTACATGAATTTGTGCTAGCATGTGATGTCTGAGTCTGAAGAGGATTATTGACAGGCGTTGGTGTTAGTTTGTCTATATCCTCTTCCATGCTTGCTGCTTTTTCAATATAATACTCCTGTGCATCACTAAATGTCTCTTTCGTGAAATACTCTAATTTGCGATCTTCTTTTGTCGCTCTCTTTTGAATTACCCTATGCCGCATTTGGAATTCTTTCCAATATTCGGTGAACGTTTGTAGGCGTTTTTCTGTCGATTTGACAGTTTTCTTTTTACCATCTCTTTGATGCCTTCTAAAGAGGTCTTCCATTAAATCTTTGACCTCTTTTTGAGACTCAACTAACTCTAATATTGAGCTAATGGTTTCGTCTCCGGCGTCAGATATACTGCCTTCATCATCTGTAGGCATTATGTATGGAGAGGCTTGAATCACGTGATAGTCTTAAGCGATACTTTTCTTAACTTTATATTTGAATAGCTGAGTTATCCGGCTTTCAAGTACCAATGTGAGATCTGTGCTCAAGCTAAAGGGGGATGCCGGTTTTTAAAGGATAACTCAACTTTATAAATTCAAATATAAAATTTTTTATTCAATATATTGCTTACAAACTATTATCACAAATTCAATTTTCTTAACCTACTACTATAATATATACTTCAAATAAAAATTCAACACTTATACTATCCTAAGTTAAATTAATTTCAATAATAAAAATTCAATAAAATTCACAAAAAAAAATGCTGCCACAGAGATTGGCTCCCTTTACTTCTGAAAGAAAGAGAAGAAAATCCACTGTTAATTCAATAGAAGTTTTGTGCTACACGTATAAGCACGGTAGCAGTAATGAAAAAATAATTATAATGACAGAAGTAAATTTCTGCAGTAGGAGTAAATTCCTACTCAGGTGGGAGATGAAAAAATAAGCAGAATTAAATTTCTGCAGTAGGAGTAAATTCCTACTTAGATGTGAGATGGAATTTGCAGAATTAAATTTCTGCAGTAGGAGTAAGTTCCTACTTAGGTGTGGGATGGAAATTGCAGAATTAAATTTCTGCCGTAGGAGTAAGTTCCTACTTAGGTGTGGGATGAAAATTGCAGAATTAAATTTCTGCAGTAGGAGTAAGTTCCTACTTAGGTGTGGGATGGAAATTGCAGAATTAAATTTCTGCAGTAGGAGTAAGTTCCTACTTAGGTGTGGGATGGAAATTGCAGAATTAAATTTCTGCAGTAGGAGTAAATTCCTACTTAGGTGTGGGATGGAAATTGCAGAATTAAATTTCTGCAGTAGGAGTAAATTCCTACTTAGGTGTGGGATGGAAACAAGATTTAGTTTGGATAATTTGGAAAAAAAATCAGAGTAAATTCTGATGTGTTCAGATCAAATTCTGAATTGGGAATGGGTAATTCTGCTGCAGCTCGTCGCCTTTTTATAGCCGCAGCGAACCGCTACGTTTAGGCTTCATGATAGGTTGCCTTGGCAACGTTCGTTTCAAGGTTTGTTAAACTTAACGCTGCACTGAACTCTGACTGCGGCGAAGGCGAGAACATATGGTGATATGTTGACATTTTTGACATGTCAATGTAAATAATCCGAGGGAAGTAGGATTTGGGTAAGTTTTTGGTTAATTATTTTATTTACTAGTTATTTATAAGAGTTTTTGTTTATTTTCAGGTGATAAAATAGTGGAGAAAGTTTTAGGACGGCGTTGGATTAAAGGGAGGAAGTTCCCTTATATTAGATAAGTGCTTTTTTTAAATTATTTTAAGATAAAATTCTTTGTGTTTTCGTTTTTATCTTTTTAGGAAGCATATGTTGGGGAAAAACCAAGGACTCATCGCGGGATTATGTATGTGGACTGAACAGTATGTATGTACCTTAAAACTAATTAGATTCTATTGACACCATTTTATTCGAAGAAAGATTTTAGGCGGTTGTTATGTAGCGTGACCTTTCTTTTACGAATTTTTATTGCGGTGTTTACTGAGCTAGGGATGTCGGTTACCGTGTAGAGTCCTACCCAAATCTGGGAGAGCTTATGTTTATGACTCTTGCTTTTGAGTAGAGCTTCGTCTCCTGTGTGAAATGTCAGGGGTCCTACAACGTTGTCATAGTAAATTTTTGAGCGTGATTTTTCTTTGCCATGGCGTAAGGCTCTGAAGTTTATACCTGAGAATATGGTAGTACGTACCGTGGATATAAACGCGTTCGGGACCTCGCTTTAAGTTGGACGGAACGTCCGCTCTAAAGCCGTAAAGGTGGGTCCATGGGGTTTAATTTCGTCCCTGAGTGTACATTGTTATTGTACACGAATGCAGCGGTGCACAGAAAATAACCCCATGGCTTTGGATTTTCGTCCACTATAGTTTGCAGGTATTCAATCAATGTTTATGTGCACGTTCGAGTACTCCATTTGATTGGGGATGATATGCAGAGGCTTGCAGCTTATTTATCCTAAGGAGTTTGCATACCGTTGTGAATAGGTCACTCAGGAAGTTACTTCCCTGATCGGCGACTATTCTTTTGGGGATGCGGTAGAGCATGACGATTTCGTCGAAGAAAATTTTCCCTACCGTTACAGCTTCCCCATCGGTATAACATAACAATCTACGAACTTCGTGAGGTTGTCCTGAAACGTTAATATATATTTGCTCTGGACTCAGTTTCCTCTAGTGGGCCGATTATATTTGGATAGATTTTATCAAAAGGTTGTTCCGCTACGTCCGTTATCACCATTGGCATTTTATACTGGAGTGAGGCCTTCATTGTTTGACATTTGGCACACCGCTTAATGTGCTCCTTGATGTCACTAAGCATGTGCCTCCACCAGTACTTACTTTGAATCCGTTTATAGGTTTTTACCACTTCCTGATGACCGCCAAAGGGAGAATCATGATAATCTTTTAAGATTAATTGAATTTCCTTGGGGCTGGTGATTACTTCAGGGAGACGAGCAAATTCTGTAACTTGTGGATTGGTATTAGGTGGATTGTCCAGCTCCTCTGCTTCCTTTGATTGATGAGTTTGATCCTTTTGTTCTGTTGGTTTGGCCTGGCTGTCTGGATTTAATCCGCTTCCCTGAATGGTTCATGGGGCTAAAGCGTCGGCATTCGTGTTATACTTTCCGGGCTTATATTCAATTTTATAACTGATTTCGGAAAGTTTGTGGTGAATTCTCACCAGACGGAAAGTGGGATCCTTAACATTGAAGAACTCCTTGAGGGGTTTGTGATCTGTGTACACCGTGAACTCTTTGGCCTTGTAGATAACACCTGAAATTTTTGGTCGACCAAACTGTAGTGTTCTGCCCAATGAGAACACTTAAACAAGATATAACTAAGGATATGGACTGTAAGTAAGAACCCCGGGGAATATTTTAAAATCAGTAGTTTATTAGACACACACGTCAAACTTAATCAGAAAATTCTAACCTTAACTAGAACTATATTTAATAGAGTTCAATTTCACTTATATTAGGTACACTGTATACTTAGATAACGTCACTTAACAACTAAATTCCAATTATGTAAATTAATTGAATAAAGTCGCTTACTCACTAGTTTCACTTATGTCTCTAATTTCAATTTATACACAATGCTGTGTCAATGCTGAGATAACTTTGAGTAATGGCACTATATATATATATATATAAATATAATAGTCAATTGGATATGTAGTATGAAATATAATATATGATCAATCAACAAATGTACTCACCAATTTAAACTATGGAATCTACTTTATGGCGTTGGTAAATAGATAGTTAGTGATTATCTTGTTTTAGTCGTTCCCAGGAACAAGATACTTTACATCACTTGAAACCCAAAGCAAAGGTGTAATTTGAGTAGTTGAATTCTTGATCAAGTCGTTCCTTAGAACAAGATACTTTACTTCAGTCGAGACCCAAAGCAAAGTTGTATTAATAGTGTTTATTCTAGTCGGTACCCAGAATAAATATCTTTATCTTAGTCGATACCCAAGATAAAGTTAGTTTGTTAGTAAGTTGTATTCCAGTCGAGACCCAGAATATAGTATATCTTTATCTTAGTCGATACCCAAGATAAAATTAGTTTGTTAGTAAGTTGTATTCCAGTCGAGACCCAGAATATATATCTTTATCTTAGTCGATACCCAAGATAACGTTGTTGAGTTAGTAACATTTATTCCAGTCGAAACCCAGAATAAAAATCTTTATCTCAGCCCCTACCCAAGATAAAGTTATTATGTTAGTAGAATTTATTCCAGTCGAGACCCAAAATAAATATCTTTATCTCAGTCGATACCCAAAATAAAGTTATTATGTTAGTAAAATTTATTCCAGTCGAGACCCAGAATAAATATCTTTATCTCAGTCGATACCCAAGATAAAGTTATTGAGTTAGTAAAATTTATTCCAGTCGAGACCCAGAATAAATATCTTTATCTCAGTCGCTACCCAAGATAAAGTTGATGAGTTAGTAAAATTTATTCCAGTCGAGACCCAGAATAAATATCTTTATCTCAGTCGTTGCCCAAGATAAAGTTAATTCGTTAGTAATTTTGTTTTATTACCACTAACCAAGACGATTTCCATATGATGCGCAATCTATGAAAGCTGGATGCGAAAGGAGATAGATTCAAGTTGGCATGCAACTTATATTGCCTCTGAAATACGCACGGCACCAACCAATTATTATAAAATGCGCACGGCACCAAATAAGTTATTTTACGTTGTGCATAGCAACCAAAGTACGTTGACCTTAGCAGCTGTGCGTAGGTAGTAACAGAAACGTCCGTTGACCTAACTAGATATACGTAGGTCACACGAGTACATTGACCCTAGCAGCTGTGCTTTAGAAAATACGAAGTATGATCTCTTAACGATGAGAAAAAATATAATATACTTTTACATATATAATATGGCCATTCACAAATTATTTTCCAGTCCTAAAAGCTGTTTATATTATTTTTGCTAAATTATCATCGGCTAACAATAATAATAAAAATATATGAATGTCGATGTGGAATTCGTTAAATTGCCTCTGTGGAACGAGTCTCTAGTTTGTAAGTGTGGATCCAGTCGCACTTTTTTGTTGGCTGCTCTATGGCAATCCTACATTGCCGCTTGCCTTATTTCTTTAGAGAGGGGAACATGACATCTGACGTTTATCCAATATCTGTGTTGTTGTCACTGATGGCTGTTGGAGGTAATTTTTCTGTCCGCGAAGAGAAACATTAGGTAAGTTTCGAGTATATGTAATTAAAAAATATGGTTCTTAGTGGTGTCTTTGTTTTTATTTTTCAGCGTACATGAAACTTACCTTAAAAAAGATGCACCACAAATTTCTTTGGCGAGGACAGCTACATCGTAGAAGTTCGGGCTCGAACAGGTAGCCAGTAGATCTTTCTCAAGCGTGGAATAGATATGTTCAGCTTTGTTCAGGGTACGGCTAGCGTATGTAGGCTATAGGTTGATCACTTCCTACCTCTCCAAGGGCCTCGCTACTGGCGTCTGTGGTAAGGTTAAGAGTGGAGGGGAAATTAAAGCGTTTTTAATGCTCTGAAATGCCTCTTGGCATTTCGCAGTCAATTTAAACTTTACATTCTTTCGGAGTAAATTTGGTAGAGGACGTACTGTTTTTGAAAAATCGGGTATACATTTTCTGTAGTAGGCCCAAATATGATCGCACTTGCCTTACTGTCTTGGGGATGGGAAAAGTTTGGACGCATGCCATTTTGCTAGGGGCAGTATGTGCACCTTGACTAGAACATTTATGTCCTAGGTATACTACCTCGCACCTGAGAAAATGTCATTTCTCAGGTTGAAGTTTCAGGCTGTTTTCTCTTAACCTGTCAAAGACTTTACGAAGCTTTCGATTATGGTATGCCATACTTTTTTCATAGATGACTATATTATCTAAATAGACGAAATATTCCAGGCCTTGTAGGCCAGTTAATATGAAATTTATTAAACGCTGAAATGTGGTCGGGGCTCCTGTGAGTCTGAACGGCATGCATTTGAATTCATAATGCCCGTAGTTGGTACTAATAGCCATTTTCGCTCGATTTTTCGGATCGACGAGCACTTGATGATAGCCATTGGCTAGGTGTAGGGTAGTGAAGTATCGTGATGTCCTCATCGAGGATATCCTCAATACGTGGTAAGGGAAGGCTACGCTAATCGTTTTCTCGTTCAATTTACGAAAATCAACGAAGACGCGCACCTTTTCTCACCATCTGGTCCAGCTTTTTTGTGCTTTTGCTGGGCTGGACAATGTCGTTGTCCAGCATTTCCTTGATTTGCTCGTTAATGACATTTCGCTGTGTCTCTGGTAACCGGTTCATCTTTTGGTTAATCGGTGCCTGCTCTTGCACTAGGGAGATGGCGTAGGTGATGGCATTGGCATGTGTAAGCCTTTCAAGAAAAAGACATCGTCGTATTCGTGAAAGAGATTTGTTATTGAGGCTTTTTCCTCAGTGCTTCGGGTTTCATCCAGATTGAGCTCTTGCTCTAATCTGGTGTGGCGGGGGTTAAGTTCGGTGTCTTCTTGTTCCACTTCGTTTGGGAACAGATATCTTATGTGTTTTAGGGTGGCGGTGGGTTCCGCGTTTATTACCTTCTTTTTCTTACTCTTAATTCTAGACTTCTTAATGGTTTTTTATTATTACTGTTAGTGCGTGTTTTTTACTTTTAACCTACTTCTTTTATATAAAAAGTTCGCTGGGCCAGCTGTATCTACGTGAGTTGCTGTGAAAGATGTCTTGTGTACTGGTCAGCGTCTGACGTTGGGGTTTTCGTGAGGAAACCGCAAGCGCCTTGAAGCAGTTTCTTATTACTGCTTGGTTGATCGGGGCTCTTATGCCCTACTTTCTTTGTCCTGGGATTAATTATTTTAGGCTTATATTTAGGTTGATGCTCACCGTCGCCGTCGTTTCGACTCATGGACTTCAGCGAACGAACCATGGTACTGTCTTTGTCTGGCTCTCTTTTCATGGGGAGGACAATGTAGTGTTTAATGGGAACCAGATTTATGTCGATACTGTTTAAGACTATTTGTGAACTGAGTGTGTTGAGGATTCCTATGGGGCTGCTTTTAGACCAACTGAAAGTGAGCTGTTTACTAGGAAGACTCCGTCGTTGATTTCATTTGACAGACTGAGCATTTCTTCCTGCAACTGCAACGAAACTTTGACTACGTCGGAGACCTTGATGGTACGCACATAAGTTTATTTAAATTCACCCGATGCTGTCCAGTCTTACAGGCCAGATCTTTGGTAATCAAGTCACCCTTATCGCGTTCTTGTAGATCACAGCCGACTTCTTCTGGTTGAGGAGCTCTGAGAACACCTGGAGTAGGTGTATGCCCCCCGGGTTTAATATCTTCTACCGGTGTCTTTTTGTTGACTGTGTTTTGTGAACATGGGTTGTCCGATGCAGTTTCCAATGAATTCCGTGCGAGGAAATCGCAGAATCTTGCTAAGTCCCTCAAGATTGCAGTTATTGGCTAGGAAATCATTTCCTAACAAGCCGTCGTCGGAAATACCTGGGATGTTTTTTACCACCTGGAAATTGCAAGGAAGGTTGCATGAAATTTCCTTGGCAACTTCTTGCGGGTTTTCCTGCACAAAGGGGCTTTTAAGCGTAAATTTTTTGTCGGGATGTATTAGCTCGTGTTATTTAATAGCCTTTTTCTTAATTATACTGATCTCAGCGCTGGTGCCCACTATATTTGGTGGGCCTGACCATTTATACCTATGCCTAGAAGAAGTCTGGCAGTGGGTGCACTGAAGTGTTGCGGCTGAGAAGACACTTGTGTGTTGCTGGTACGGTTTGTAGTCGAGGAGGGGAGTTTTGGCTCGACTCTTTGTCGTTTCCCGGGTTTTCATCCTCTCATTGTTGTTTTTGTCGACATTCGTCGATCTTATGCCCGCTGCGCCAACAAAAATCAGATTTTTGCCTTATGTTAAAGACTCTGGGACCTTTTGTACTGTTTGTGTCAGTCTTTTGTGGACTATTAGACGGTCCTCGTCTAAAACGAGTTGCAGACTGTGTTTGGTTGGCTCTACAGTCGCGAATATCATGCCCATAACTTCTGGAGTTTGCGTAGAAGGGGGTATTTTTGCATTTTAAACACTCCATAGAGGTGTGTCCCCGCTTCTGGCAGAAGTTACATGTCATGGTTTGTACCAGATTTTGTGTATCCGCTTGTCTAAATGGGGGGCGCGGCGCTTATTCATATACATAACGGGGATTATTGAACTGTGGGGCCTTGATGCTCGCGGTGATGCATACTTGAGTTGCTGTGGCGCTTGACTGTAAGGAGTTCGGCTAAGAGCTCGAACTCGGAGACTTGGATCTATTGGTGCCATTGGATATGGCTGTTGCATTAGTGGTGGTAGTTTGGACGAAAACTATGCCTGCTTGTAGCTTCTCCATATCTAAAGCCTTTTCAGTCAGCTGCTCTTGATCATGTTCTACCAGCATGAGGAGGTACTGGCATAGGTGGAGGTTATTCACTTCAATTTTGAGGGCGTTTTTGGCGAAATCCGCGTCTTCACAGCTGGGGCTGCCGTCGCTCCGTACTTAAGTACGGTGGCTTCGTTGCAAAGCATAAGCATCTTCTTCACTCTTGTAATAAAGGCAGTGAGAGTTTCCCACGGGCATTGTCTCATAGCGATGAGTTTGTTGAACAGTTCTTGGTACGATTCTCGTGGTAGATAGATTCTGTTCAGACGTTCCTCTACTTCACCGAAAGTAGTCGGAACGTCCGAAGCAAACAGTTGATAGGCATCGCCGCGGAGCCTTGTGGGCAGGCTATGCAGGAAAGCTGTTTTTTCTTCCTCATTCAGGCAGTAAAATGCATGCTTGCAACAGCCAGTTAATGTTTGCAGCTCACGACCCAACTGTGGGGCATTTTCACCTTTCAAGTGAGTACCTTTGGTCACTTTGTGACCAGCGATGACACAGGGCGGCATGCTAGCACCTCTGCTATAGTGGAAGAGTTAATGGGGTACTGTAGCGTATTCCCCTTACGCTACCCTTTTCCTTCCCCCCTTCGTCTTTTTTCATTTGTTCGGCTTCTCTACCTTCTGTAGAGAAACCCCCATCATTTTCCCAGGGTACCTGAAAAGGGATGAAAAAAGTTCAAGAAGAAGCCCTCTGCTACTTCTCCATTAAAAAAGCATAAACCTGAAAGAAATTAGAAATGAGAAAACAGGAAAAATTACAACTTGTGCAGAACATGCACAAATCACAATCTTTCCGGAGAATCACAGAAAAAAATATCTAAAAACCTGCAAAGAAAAAGAGCAACGAAATATTCTAATTTGTGTAAAACGCGCACAAATTAGAATCTTTTTTAAAAAACCTAAAAAAACAGGGAAACAAAATAAAGGTATACGTGAAACCCTGAAAAGTTAAAACAAAGAAAAATTATATTTTGTTCAAGCGAAACATTTTAATTTACGCAAAACTAGCACAAATTACAATTTTTCGTTCGAATCATACATTCTGAAACGGTATTTCGCCTACCCTCCACGCGATACCATCACGCTATGCATTACAGCAGGCCCGCCCGAAATTCCTAGAAAAATTCGGCTCGAATGTACACCAGCTGTGGCAAGAATTCGAGATTAAAACGATTCACACACACCCGTACTCAGGCAGTAGCACAAGCGCTAATGTTCGTCTAGCGGTGGGCACAAAATACATGACGCTGCTCGTCTGTCGGTCGGTTGGAAGACAGAACGGCGGAATGTAGGGACACTGCATGTATTGAAGTCGGTCAGTTCTGAGGAAGCAACGAGCGCACCGATTGGGTTGTCGTATGTCGGCGGTACTGCAAGAAAGGAAAAGAAGCAATTTTCTTGTGTATTTTTCTTATAAAATCATTTTGAGTTTTTTTTTACCTGCGTCGCATTTTACTGAAAAAGGAAAATCAGGAACATTTTTTGTTACGTGACTATATTTCCATAAATTAGCTTGTAATATTTACCTGCGTCGGCAGTGTTGAATTTTCCTTGCATCAGCAAGAACAGAATAGTGCATCTTTCGGGAGAAGAAAATCGGAAATAATTACAGTGAATATTTTATTCAAGTCTATGGACTTTTTTTTTACCTCAATCGGCAGTGATTGTGATGATGCGCATTTCCCTAAAAAAGGGAAGATCAGGGATTATATTTTTTTGTGTGACTCTATTATATTTCCATAAATTAGTTTGTGATAATTACCTGCGTCGGCAGTGTTGAATTGTGATGATGCGCATTTCCCTAAAAAAAGGAAGATCAGGAGTTATTTTTTTTTTGTGTGACTCTGTCATGTTTCCATAAATTAGTTTGTAATACTTATCTGCGTCGGCAGCATTGTTGAATTTTCCATGCATCAGCAAGAATAGAATAGTGCATCTTTCTGAAAGAGGAAAATTAATTAACCATTTTCAATAAATTCTTACCTGTCCGCCGGTGAATTTTATATGTCATTAGTGATTTACTTGAAGAGGAAAATTCATTAAACATATTCGTACGCATAAATCATATTTGGATTAAAGTGTGTCACGCTATCTGGCAACTCGAAATAATAAAAGGAACAAATTTGCCATGATTTCAAAAAAATGTTGGGAAATGTAGCAGGTCTCGACGATGATGATTTGATTGTTTTTCCCGTCCGTGACACCGTAGATGTTTAATTGTTTTTTCCGTGCCGATATTATCGCTGTCGTGTTGTTGGTTAATAAATTTCATCTTTTTAACCATTTTCGTTTTCTTTAAGTTACTTTTCACATCATATCCATTCGATCTTGACAATTCAGAAGTGGGTTCTGAACATGAAAAGAAGACGGAGCGAAATTTCTTAATTGATTTTGTTATAAGTAAACGAAAATTGAGCGGAGTTTATAAAACCCGAAAAGTTGTAAAGTACAAGTATGGCTGAAGCACGAATCAACAAGCTGTTAGTAAGTGAATTGAAAGAGAAGTTGACGGAACTAGATGCTCCTACAACGGGGACAAAGGCATAGCTAGTTCTTCGTTTGATGGAAAAATTGGGCAGTGTAACCGTCACAGTTGAAGAAGGAGATGAAACGGATAGTTTAGCCAAATTGGACCACTTTAAAGCGGATATGACCAAATTGACCAGTTTGGTTACGACACTAGCGCAACAGATATCGATAATGCAGAATTCGACTACCAGGATACCAACGCAAGTGAGCTCTCCTTTGTTAGAGCAGAATTACATAACCAAAATCGGATCTTGAATGCCACCTCAAACCGAGAGGGGGCTATAAGGTCGAAGAATCGTACCTCATCAAGCACCAACACTGGTACTGCAACGATGCCACCATAAAATTTTGTTACGGAAGATCTCTCAAACTCGACTTCGGGAGAAATCACTGCGCCACGAAATCACATTACAAACCTGTTACCTGTTCACAGCTCATTTTCGTCGGCATCATTTCATAATATTCGTGATATCGTTGAAATTTTGCCAGAATTCAATCCGACCGACGGATTTTCGTTAAATTCGAAAAAATTTATTGCCCGCATAGCTCAACTATTCGAAGCATACGCTTGCGATCAGAAGGCTCTTATATTTGCAGTCCTGTCTAAGCTAAAGGGGCCTGCAAAGATTTGGGTCGACAGTATACCAACAGTATTAACCCAATGGGACACATTTGTAGAGGAATTCATGCAGAATTTTCCAGTGCCCGAAACCGAAGCAGATATTCACATAGCAATAATCAATACTTCCAGACAGCCAAATGAAACAGTGGATCGGTTTGTGTACAGAATGCAAGCTAAGGGTGTAAGAGGTGGCTTGTCAGAAGCATCCACCATTAAGTATACAAGCAGAGGGTTAAGGCATACGGAGTTGCAATGCACTATAGGAATTAGTGAGTTCGGATCAACGAACGAAATGCTCATCGCCATTCGACGATATTTCGAGAATGCTGGAAGAAGAGAAGACATCCGAGAAGTACGCGTATCTAATGCACCCAATCAGACATGGAAATCTAGAGGTAATTTTACAACTCAAGTCGCAGAAAGACTAGCTAATAGACCACCGGATCGCGCAGAGATGGCTCGAAAATGCTACAATTGTTTTGAGCAAGGACATTTGTCAATCCATTGTCTAAGACCCCAACGGCGAATGCGATGCGATAAATGCTTCAAGTCTGGACACGACGAAAAACAATGCCCGAAATGAAAGTTGAAGGAAATCATGAAACGAAGGGAACAATCACGAAGTCAATAAAAATAAACAGAAGTGAAACGAATGAACTTATTGATAGTGGCAGCGATTGTTCGCTGATCCAAAAGTCATATGCATGGTCATTGGGATTAGCGCTACAACCGTCCGATTATTACTTGACGGGATTTGGAGGAACTATATTGACATCAACAACAAAACTACCTTGCACCATTTCACTTGATGACAAAGAACTGAGAGCGGAGCTAATCATCGTCGATAACCACTTGATACCGGAACCAATCTTAGTTGGAATTGACATACTAGGGAATTGCGAACTACGCGTAACCATCGAAGCAGGTCAGTGCCGTTTAGAAACCATAAATATCAAGAAAATGAATGTTTGTTTAAATCTTTGTGAAGAGGAAAATGCAGCGTCGGATGTAATTTTTCGAGGATATACGGGGTGGTCCGCAGAAAATTTGTCGAAATTAGACAAATATAATATTAGTCAAATGACTCTCAAATTGAATTCAGATAAACCCGTTAACCGAGCTCCATATAGATTACCATTCACTAAAAGACAAGGAGGTAGAAAAAGCTAACATAATCCGGAAGAGCCGTTCACGAAGCCGAAATGTGGCAAAATGTCCAAACAAACATGTGGATGGCAAAATCGAAGCAGTAATGTATTTTGATCAAGTGACACCTATACCGTTTCGTTTACTGCACCTTGATCACCTTGGACCATTTCCACGAAGCCGACATGGATACACACATATAATAGCGATCTCCGATGCGTTCACTAAGTATCTTGTAGTAAAACGGGTTCGCAGTATGAAAACTAAACCCGCTCTCGGCGCTATCAGTGACCTTACGATGTATTTTGGACTTCCGACTCAAGTAATAACCGATCGGAGTACGGCATTTACGTCAAAGTGGTTTGCAGAGTTTTGCGACAACAATGGAATAAAACATGTGAAAACTGCCGTTCGAACACCTCGCGCTAATGGACAAGTAGATCGAGCTAATAAACTTATCCTAAATTTCTTACGAACTACAGTGGAAGACAAGTCCAGGTGGGACGAGTGCTTACGAGAATTACAATGGTCAATCAACACTCAACAAAACGCAACTACCGGATTGACCCCAAACGAGCTTATCTTCGACTTCATCCTCCGTGATCTTACTAGAAATCGAATGCTACAACTTCTGCAGAACGAACCGTTAGAGTACTCAGCAACTCTGCTCATGAGTGATAAACGAGAGCAAGCTGCTCGATAAATCGCCGTAGAGAGGAAGCAATGGAAAAAACGCTTCGATGCTCGTCACAAAATCCCGACAGTATATCAAGAAGGGGACCTCGTCGTTGTGGAGGCCGTACCGACCGCTGGTGGAGAATCCCATAAACTTGAATCACTTAGCAAGGGCCCTACGTGTTCTTAAGAAGCCTGGGGAAGGATCGTTACATTATGGAAGATAACGAAGGTGCATCCCGGAAACAACGAAAATTCGATTCAGTCTTTTCGGTCGATAGGCGGAAACCTTGGTGTGGACTATACCTGGAATTAGACGCAACCAGCGAAGAAGGATTTTCCGACAAAGAAGATGACATCAAGGACAAAGAATACTACGTACCAGAAGGGGCAGAGACTCTCCCATGTCAGGAACGGCCGAGCTCTCACGGTACCTGGCAACGCGAAATAATAAAAGGAACAAGTTTGCCATGATTTCGAAAATATTTTTGAGAAATGTAGCAGGCCTCGACGATGATAATTTGATTGTTTTTTCCGTCCGTGACACCATAGATGTTTAATTGCTTTTTGCCGATATTAACGCTGTCGTGTTGTTAGTTAATAAATTTAATCTTTTTAACCATTTTCGTTTTCTTTAAATTACTTTTCACATCATATCCATTCGACCTTGACAAGTATATTTAGATTATTTTAAGAATTTTGACCTGCGTATCAGTCAGTTTGTGCATCATTAGTGATCTGCGTAAAAAGGAAAATTAATTGAACATATTCGTACGCACAAACTATATTTGGATAAAGTTATATTTAGTTTATGTGAAGGATTCTGACCTGCGTGCCTGTGAATTTTATACGTCAACAGCGATGTACCTGAAAAGGAAATTTCATTAAACATTTTCGCGTACTAAATTAAATTTAGATTATTTGAGGAGTTCTTACCTGCGCATCAGTCGGAGTATTCGTCATTACTGATTCACCTAAAAGGGAAATTATTTAAACCTTTTCTTACGTACGAACAATATTTGGATTAAATTATATCTGGGTTCTTTGAGAATTCTTATCTATGTACCTGCTCCGATCAATTCAGATCTGAAAGTGTAATGAAGAGAATTAAATACTCTGCGATAAATGATTTATTCTTCAAAATAAGTCACGTACCTGTGGCGATACAAGATCATTATTGTATATCTAAAAAGGAGAATAAAAAAGGATAAAAGAGTTCCGCTTGGCGAGCAAAGGAGTATATGGCGAGGCGGTGATCCCACTCATGCTATTTCTTTTATATAAGCGTTCAAGTAAGTGGTATTTAAGTAAGTTAGGTTCGGCCGATTCAGGTGTAGGATTATAGGTTAGGAAGTAGGTTATGCCTAGCATAGGTTAGATCTCCAGATTACTCAGGTGAACGAAGAAAGAAAGAGAAGATGTTAGAACGAAGTGAAAGAATTTGATTAAAATTTTATTTTATAACGATATACATTATTTTTTTATTATTATTATTCTCTTTTTGTATGTGGATTTTCTTTTCTCTATCTAATTTACAGGATTTTTGTGTTATACCGATTCATGGTAAAAGTAAACGCATTTGCTTGTAACCCCAAAGGTCTGATGATCCGGGTAGAAGAAATTGCTTACAATCCAAATTTCCACTTGCAAAAAAAAAATAAAAAATCTAGTCCAGAGGGCCCTCTTGGGTTCCCTTTCTGCTGACGTTTGCCACAATTTTTTTTATACCTTCTCACTTTCTGGAAGCATTAAGATGAGAAAGTAATTATCCAAGGAGAGGGTGGGGGCAGTGATGCTGATTCGTCCGGAAAGTATTAGCGGCTGAACACACAGGTGAGGCTAAGCAAGTAGAGGTAAGGCTTTGGAGGCTTATCCAGCCATCCGCCCTGGGCGTCTGGGCCCAACTTATCCCAAAAGCCGGGGTCTCAACAACATCTGAGACTCCTCTCCGTTCTCTCTCTTTCGATCGTTGGCCTTCTCTGCGTTGAAAACTCTCCTTGTTCGGCGTTGCTAAGGTCTTCCGTTTTTTTGCAGCATTTAATTAAATAAATTTTGTTCCTTCCAGGCTTTTAAGCTTCACCAGGAGGAGGAAGTCCTTATAGGTTTTTTTTCTGCCGTCACATATACAAGTTCTTTTCTTTACTGTCCGTCCGTCTGTCTGGTCTATCTTTGTGGTGATATTTGCACAGCTTAACAAGCATCAAGCGATGTGAGTGGCAAGAATCACCCCAAGTCGGCTGATCGCTAGCGGCATATTCGCTGTGCAGCCTCCCACGCTCATTCCGCGATGATTTTGCAGCAAAGAGGTGTCGGATGCTGTATCTATCTATATCCAGGTAAGAATGGATATATGCAGATCTGTCGACTGACGACCTCTTCGTTATAAATGTCGCCCAAACTGGTTTCTTTTCCGGCCTTTTGTCGAGCCTCTCTTGACTAAAGTGTTGTACCCATTTGTTTTACAATGGCGCCCAAATTTGGATGTTTGTCTTTCCGGCAGTTAGTCAAGCCTCCCTTTTCTAAAGTGTAAGTCCAATTTCAGTTTTAATTGTCGATTTTTCTGGTCGCCCATTTGCGTTACAAATGGCATCCAAGCTGGTTTCTTTTCCGGCCTATTGTCAAGCCTCTCTTGACTAAAGTGTAAGTCCAATTTCAAGTTTTGATGTTTGATATTTGTGGTCACCCATTTACTTTACAAATGGTGCCCACACATAAGTCTTTTTTCTGCAATCAATATTAATTATTCCTATTCAAACTTTGAATTCAGGTTTTGCTGTAAAATCTTAATTTTTGATTTGTCTGGTCGCCCATTTGCTTTACAAATGGCGCCCAAGTAGGTTTTTCTTTACCTTTGGTCAAGCTTCTCTTGACTGAAGTGCAAGTACGATTTCAAGGATCATTTCTTATTATTATTATCATTGTTAGATTTTTTCTTGTGTCCTGTAAAGTCTCATTACTTTAAAATCAAAGTTTTTCGGATGCTTACTCAAGCGATTTCAGAGCGGTCTAATTGAAAATTTCACTACCTATCAGCATGGCTACTTCTTGCTTACAACAGCGTGCGGACAGATGTGGGTTGCCTGGCTGGATACAAGTGGCTCAGTCTACGTAGAGTTTTTTTTTGCTTCTGATAAGTACGTTAATTTCATGATAGCTAATTTTGGCTCTCGTTAGGCTCGGCCTTTGTATCGCGGCTGGGTCACGCGGCCATGGTCTTCGCGGCATGTTTGTCAGCAAATTGCCTTCGGTCAAGTCAAAATTGTTTTCCACTTCAAGTTTTTTTCTGGTTGAAGTGCTTATCTCTTCAGTCGCCGGCGAGCTTTGTGCGCGATGCGTACCACCCTTGAAGCCAAGCTTCGGCTTGTGGGCACCAGGGTGATGACTACTTGGCATTTTATCTCTTATCTAAACTTTCGAAACTTTCCAGTTTCTAGAATTGAAGTGCCCTTCTCTTCAGATGACTCTTAATTCTATGGCTTCGCGCTTGCGTGGCGCTCCGCTTACATGACTCCGTTCGGAGTTGCTTCGATCACTCTGACGGGAGGATGGCTGGTTAACATTCTCTAGATTGGTATCCAACTGGAAGTGATCGATGCAATGCAGGGACGGTGATCTTGGAGCGGAGTCCCACACGAGACGAAGGCGATCTCCTTTTTTTTGTTATTATTCTCCATTAACGTTACCTAATTGAAGTGATGGGAGGCTAAGTGGATTAGTGGTCAATGAACTCTGCATGCTATGCATACTGTTGGAAGACGATTTCCGTTCACCAATGCTGGTTCCAGGAAGAAGACTATTGGTTGTTATGCCTTTATCTTGCTTTCGGAATATCCTGCGTATTTCTATAGTTATTTTATCTTTTATCGGATCGCATTATATCATAATTCTGGGTTATCTTATAGTAGTTCGGCTATATTTTTGCGCGTCATATTTAGGATACGGCGTATTACCTTAACTATATCTCAGTCATATTTGTAGTATATATGTATCTTACTTATCGTTAGCATAGTTATCGGTAGATTGTGTTAGTGATATTCATAGTTACTCTTAAGCCATCTTAATTTTTGCTTATTATAGGTAGCATATCTTAGTCGCTTTCGTCTAGCATAATATACTCCGTGCAATTTCGATTGTGCACAGGGTTGTGCACTTACATGCGTCATAGGAAAGGTCTTGGCTTTTTGTGGTGAACCTTATCTCGTTTTAATCACCTTTAGTTACCGTATCTGATTTAGGTTAGTATTCTGTTTTGCTTATCATAGCCATCTGCATTTTATCTAAATTGCCGTCTTAGTTGTCTTGATAGTAAGTCAGCCACAGTATTGTATTCTAGCTGTTATCTAGATAACCGCTAGCTTATACTGGTTATTTCCAGCTTAGCGTGGTTACCGTTTTATTTGGTGTTGGGTATTTAAATAAGATTAGAGTATCGTATACATTAGTTAGCTTTATCGTTCAGTAAATACCTTCATTGTGCTTAGGTACCAATTTTGAAAATTGGTTATGTAGTAATAAATTGGTTATGTAGTAATCTTATATTTACCAATGGTAGTATATATATCGCATAGTTAGCTCGGAACTATCTCAGCTATCTTCATGGCATTTTGGCTATTGTCGTAGGTTGCTTATCCTTATGGTTTCTTAGCTACCACCTATCTGGATTATAGTTAGTTTATTTCGGGTTTTTTTTTCTCCCGGTATAGCATAGTTGGCGTTATCGCACTATGATTACCCTTAGTATAGTTACCAACTTCCTTTGATTTGGTCATATGGAGAGTTAGTTTTGATTATCATTAGATCATTTAGTTTGGGTTGTACCATTCGGATTTATATCGTGATATAAATCACCGCTAAGGCTTCTTACCTAAGTACCAGCAGCCACTGAATCATCGACCTTCCACCTTTTCCCTGATTCGCTGACCTCAGTCTCTTGTCAAGTTGATGATCGATGTTCATCTCTTGATTTTATCCTTGCCACGATCACGCAAATGTGAGACGGAAACCTTCAAGTTCCAATCTTTGACATTGCAGTCCCTTCCAATATAAATAAACGTTTCCTGTTAGAGCTCATCGTAGTAAAGACTGACCGAGGGCTTAAGCGATGAGGCCAATTCTGAGCATCAACATCTTAATGAGTGGCAGGCGGCGCAGAGAGAAAAAGAGAGAGAGAGAGAGTATCTTGTTTTTATGCTTTCAGCAATGGCTGAATATTTTTTCTTTTTTTTGTATAACGAATTTTGTGTGGGTCGTCGTGTCGTCGCGTTGTTCCGTCATGCCGACACCTTTGTTTATTTTACGGCCTACATACGTGTTTTCTTCTAAATTACTTGTTACTTTCTTGAAAGTTTTCATGACTAACCTCCGCTTGAAGTTGAGTCTGGCTTCAGGAGTATTTCGTTCTTGTCGGCTCCAACGCTCGGGGTCCCATTCCACTGTCGCTACAGTAAAATTTCCTTTAGACATAGGCCTGAACGGCCAAACTAAACTAGTAGTAGACACATGCGCTGAGGTTAGTATAATAAAGAAAAGGTCATTAAAAGATCTTAACACAATTAACCACAATGAGGCATGCACAGTTCAGACCCCATTTGGTACAGGAAAGATGCTGGGAAATTTCCAGGGAAACTTCTTTGTCAAGAACAAGATTCCCTCCAAGTTTCAAGTCGTAAAGAGCTTGCCTGGCCTTTCCGATGATGCACTTCTAGTTTTCCTCGCACCGAGACTAATCCCGATGAATTTGCTTTGCCATTGATGTTTGAAACAGACAAGCTACATCCTGAAAAAGCAGTCGAAGCAAGAACACTCCCAGTAGAAGTAGATTCTAATCAGGCGGAACTATCCACCTGCAGTGTTTTCAAGGCTTCTCAAATAAGAAAAGCTGGCTGCGAAGCTCCAAAAGAGCTCAAGGAATGTGACATAAACTGTCTGAGCGAACAAGAGACCGACAAAATTAGGCAGCAATTGGTTCCCTTTAGGGAACCAATTTGCATGCCTGCGCGCTCTTAAATTGTTGTCCCAGTCCCGTTACAAATTCAAGAAGACATGCTCTGTTTATCCCAAGAGATAAGCGATGGAATCTTCTTGGAAAACAGGAGAAGAATTAGGGCTAGTTAGTATTCTTAACGCTAACAGTCATCAAGTAGTCATACATAGCTTAAAGTTACAGTTATATCCAATAAACGACTACACAATAGTCCCATTAACGCGCACAAAATACCACCAAAATACGCACATTTCCATACCAAATATAAAGGCAATATCAAACAACACAAGAGACGGTAATGAGTGTCTAAAGCCTGCCAAACAGGTGCATATAGCTCCTCCGTTCAAAATCTCGAGGCATAAATCCATTCTAAGCCAACAACAGCCATATAGGAACGGTAGCGAGTTTCTAAAGCCTATACTAAAGGTGCATATTACTCCATCGTCACACTGAACAAAAAATTCTACATGGTCAAAAAGCAATAGCATCGGCGCGCATGAGTATATCACACAACCTATGGCAAAGACCACACAGTTGTACCAAACTCAGCCGTAAACAAAACAAGAAGTAGATACCCTGCAACATACTAGCTTCATCTAAATAGAGCCTCAAAAGGAATCAAATAAGCCTCATCTACTTACAAGTCAAAATCTTAAAAGGAACAGTAACTCAAACCAAGGTTCATCCGACAAAACGGCAAGATTACAGCATGTACGATATCTATACCCAGATTATGAGACTCCGGACGACCTAAAACAATACCCGTGTATTCCTAGGCTAGAGCAAGAACTCAGCCTAGACCCTAATTTGACCGTGGAAGAGAAAATTTCGATATCGGAACTATGCGAAGAGTATAACGATATCTTTTTCCTCAAAGGTGACAAACTCACCTATACAAATGGGTTAACGCTTAACATTCCATTAGTGCAATATCAAGCACCAATAAATCAAAAAATGTACCGCTTACCTGAAACACAGCGGAAAGTGATTAATGAGCAGCTAAAAGAAATGCTAGACAGCGGGATAGTCCAGTCTATTAAAAGCCCTTGGTATTCACCTCTACTAGTTGTCCCCAAGAAACCGGGACCTGACGGTGAAAAAAGGTGGCGCGTCGTTGTCGACTTTCGTAAATTAAACGAAAAGACAATTGAAGACGCATGAGAGAGTTGATAGATGAATTCTATCTGTTTGCGAAGCGATTTCCTCGCTTGGGACTAGGGGATTTCCGGGGTACTGTGACCGGATTCAACAGAACACAGAACGATAAGGAGTGCCGTTTCGCCGACTCATTCGTAGTCTAGAGCTTAACATTCACATACCCAATTAATCGTTCGCTACACCTCTTCCTGGCCAGCTCACTGGCCGAGGCGAGTTGATAGACGACGTCTATCTATAGATAGGTCCTCCCTCGTCCGAGGTGAACTAGGATTATGGCCGCAGATGGGATTTTGTTTCTCAACAACCAAGGGTTTAGCGAATACCAGGCTTGAGCCTCTTGCGGATCGTCCCCACGTTGGGCGCGTTGCTGGTGAACCTATTTTTTTATTGCATATCCTCTATGTCACTTGTCAAAGCCCAGCTTGAGACTCTTATCTTTGTAGGTCGTCCCCATGTTGTAGCGTATTCTCCTCACGCTATCCTTTTTCTCCCCCTCTTCGTGTTTTTTCTTTTGTTCGGCTTCTCTACCTTCTATAGAGAAACCCCCATCATTTTCCCAGGGTACCTAAAAAGGGGTTAACAAAGTTCAAGAAGTAGCCCTCTGCTACTTCTCCATTAAAAAAGCATAAAACCTGAAAGAAATTAGCATTAAGAAAACAGGAAAAATTACAACTTGTGCAGAACACGCACAAATCACAATCTTTCCTAGGAATATATAAAAACCTGAAAGGAAGAAGAGAAACGAAAAATTCTAATTCATGTAAAACGCGCACAAATTAGAATCTTTCTTACAAAACCCAAAAAAAAGAGGGAAACAAAAAAAAAGGTATACGTGAAACCCTGAAAGGTTAAAACAAAGAAAAATTATATTTTGTTCAAGCGACTAATTTTAATTCTCGCAAAACTAGCACAAATTACAATTTTTCGTTCGAATCATACAATCCGCGACGGTGATTCGCCTAGCTGTAAAGCATCACGCGATACCATCACGCTATGCATTACAGTAGGCCCGCCCGAATTTCCTAGAAAAGTTCGCCTCGGATGTACACCAGCTTGGCAAGAATTGGAGATTAAAACGATACACACACACCCGTACTCAGGCAGTAAGCACTAACGTTCATCCAAAATTCCCGAGAAACGAAAAATGTTCGTCTAGCGATGGGCACAAAACACACGAAGGTGCTCGTCTGTCGGCCGGTTGGAAGACAGAACAGCGGAATGTAGGGAGAGTGCGTGTAGTGAAGTCAGTCAGTTCCAAGGAAGCAACGAGCGAACTGATCGCGGGTTGTCGTATGTCGGCGGTACTGAAAGAAAGGAAAAGAAGGAATTTTCTTATGTATTTTTCTTATAGAATCATTTTGAGTTTTTTTTACCTGCGTCGGCAGGGATTGTGATATTGCGCATTTAACTGAAAAAGAAAACTCAGGAAAAATTTTTTTTGTGCCGTGACTATATTTCCATAAATTAGTTTGTAATAATTCCCTGCGTCGGCAGTGTTGAATTTTTCTTGCATCAGCAAGAGCAGAATAGTGCAAGAAAATCGGAAACAATTACAGTGAATATTTTATTCAAGTCTATGGACTTTTCTTTTTTCCTCAATCGGCAGTGATTGTGATGATGCTCATTTCCCTATAAAAGGGAAGATCAGGAATTATATTTTTTTTTTGTGTGACTCTATCATATTTCCATAAATTAGTTTGTGATAATTACCTGCATCGGCAGTGTTGAATTTGCCTTGCATCAGCAAGAACATAATAGTGCATCTTTCTGGGGAAGAAAATCGGAAATAATTACAGTGAATATATTATTCAAGTCTATGGACTTTTCTTTTTACCTCAATCGGCAGTGATTGTGATGATGCGCATTTCCCTAAAAAAGGGAAGATGAAGAATTATATTTTTCTTGTGTGACTATTAGTTTGTAATACTTACCTGCGTCGGCAGTGTTGTTGAACTTTCCATGTATCAGCAAGAACAGAATGGTGCATCTTTCTGGAAGAGGAAAATTAATTAAGCATTTTCAATAAACACTTACCTGTGCGCTGGTGAATTTTATACGTCATTAGTGATTTACTTGAAGAGTAAAATTTATTAAACATCTTCGTACGCATAAATCATATTTAGATTATTTGAAGAATTTTGACCTGCTTATCAGTTAGCTTGTGCATCCTTAGTGATCTACCTAAAAAGGAAAATTAATTGGACATTTTCGTACGCACAAACTATCTTTGGATAAAGTTATATTTAGTTTATGTGAAGGATTCTGACCTGCGTGCAAGTGAATTTTATACGTCAACAGCGATGTACCTGAAAAGGAAATTTCATTAAATATTTTCGCGTACTAAATTATATTTAGATTATTTGAGGAGCTCTTACCTGCGCATCAGTCGGAGTATTCGTCGTTAGTGATTCACCTAAAAGGGAAATTATTTAAACCTTTTCGTACGAACATTATTTTGATTAAATTATAGCTGGGTTATTTGAGAATTCTTATCTATATACCTGCTGTGATACAATATCATCAATTCAGATCTGAAAGTGTAATGTAGAGAATTAAATACTCTGCGATAAATGATTTATTCTTTAAAATAAGTCACGTACCTGTGGCGATACAAGATCATTATTGTATATCTAAAAAGGAGAAGAAAAAAGGATAAAAGAGTTGCGCTTGGCGAGCAAATGAATAGATGGCAAGGCGGTGGCCCCATTCATGTTATTTCTTTTACATAAGAGTTCAAGTAAGTGGTATTGTTAGGGGTATTCTCATATGCCTAATGAGTTACTCCTAGAGTGTCTCATAAGAATTTTCCTGGGGAGGTTTTCAGTCGTTGCTTGGTCTGTTTAGATTTTCACAGTAGTTTAGTCTTGCAGTAGCTTGAATATGCTTAGCTCCCTTTAGTTTCTACGATGATGGAGTAGCTTGACTAAGCTTAGCTCCCTTTGTTTGTATGATGATGGAGTAGCTTGAATAAGCTTAGCTCCCTTTATTAATAAAAACACTGACTTCTGTAGACTTCACTTCTTAAGATACGACTTTAGACTCACTTTATTCTAAACAAGTGAAAAGCTAGAATTGGTCTAAGACCAATTCTGATGATACCAGATGAATGCACGTATGAAATTTCGTATGGTCACCCATTTGAGAAATTTTGATTTTTTGCATTGGTTTCTCGCATATATTTCTAGAACGGCTCGTCGGACAGAAAAAATGATTAAACCCAATTTTATAGGATTTCTTATTCTGAAGAAGTTTTTAGTACAATAAAAATATATAGGACTGATCGTTTTCAAAGTATATCTAAAAAACCAAAAATTTTATATGGAAACACCAAGAAGCGGTTGCCCGATTTAGTTCGTTTTTTGAAATTTTATTTGCTTTTAGTATGAAAACACAATGTACCAAATTTCAGCTTTCTATGTCGACGCGTTCCTAGGTATTGTCCAAATATATCGTGGAAAACGAAATTTTTGTATGGCAACCCCACGAAAGAGTTGCCCGATTTGTTTCATTTTCGAACTTAATTTGACTCTTTTTTTTTAATGTCCGTGTACAAAATTTCAGCTTTCTAAGTGAGCGCGTTCTCGAGTTATCGTGCGCACGGGCGGACGGACGCAAAAATCAACATAACTTTTAATTTTATGCGGGGGTGTCCAATACATTTTGCTCTACCATAATTATTTCTGTGCGTTACAAACCGAATGGCAAACTTAGTATACCCTATAGATATCATCTAGGGTATAAAAATACAAGTATATTTATACAAATTGCTCACTTACATTTCTTAATTTCTTTTTCCTGATGGCACTCGCTGCTTCATGTACATATGTTTTCATCAATTTCCGTATTTTGCCATTGCTACATATATATACACATGAATGTCAATTATGATAAAGCGGTTGCCGCTTGTTATTATGACATCATTAATGTGAACCATTCATGTTCTACCGCTGGTGCAAGGTTATCATTTTGCAACGTGAGAACTCTTGCGCGCAGGGGTATTATGCTTGATTTACCTGCAACTGATTAAGCAAGTAACGTAGGTCAGTAATGAATGGTTTTTAGCATGTAGGTATGTTTGTACATGCATTGATAGGAACTACAATTCTGCTTGCAATGGAAATGATGTAGGTAGGTATGTATCTACCTGTTTACATTTCTTTATTTCTAGGAATTGTAGGAAGCAAGCATGACATATGTATGTATGTACATCTGTGCAATGTTATGTACGATATCTGTCTCGTTTATGGAGAATGATATGCATCTCGTTTATGGAGAATGATATGTATCTCGTTTATGGAGGATGATATGCATGTAACAAATCTCCCCCTTTTTAAAAAAAAAGTATTATTCTTGAAAGAGCAATAATGCATTAGAACAAGGTTCAATCGTTTTATAATTTCGACAAATTGATGATTTTATATGTATGTATATACTTGATGCCGAGTGTCAGTATAAGTAATCTTACATTTCTTGATTTATCTCATGATTAATTAATTACAAATATGTTTGTTTTTCTTTTTGTTTTTTTTTTAGTTATTAGTATTGCTTACGTATTTTTATTCCTAATATATGTACCTATATATAGGTATGTATGTATACATATTTTTATATTTCTTCTTTTTTTTAATTTAATTTAAATTTTAGAGATACACATATACATTTATCGTTATGTCTTTTTGACTTTATATAGGTGTGTGGCCCCATACGCCATTTATAAGTAATATATGTGTCTACATAGGTTTTCATTACCTTTTAAATTTTTTTTTTTATCCAGTTACAGTAATATATGTGTACAAATGTTTTCATTACCTTTTAAAAAAAAAAATTTTTTTATCCATTTACAGTAATATATGTGTATACATATGTTTTCATTACCTTTTAAAAATTTTATTATTTTTTTTTGTCTTCTTTTTTACTTAAAAAAAAATTGTTTATATGTGTTGATACATACCTTTTTCTTTTTAATTACAAATTTGTTATAGGTATGTGTTTATACAAAATTTTTCTTTTTCTTACAAATTTCTTACATGTGTATATATATATGTTTTCACTTATTTTCTTAAAAATTCTTTATATGTTTAAAGCTTAGATTTATCTATAAATAGGTATGCTATTTTTATTTTTATTAAATTTTATTTTATAACGATATACATTTATTTTTTTATTATTATCCTTTTTTTTTTGCATGTGGATTCTCTTTTCTCTATCTAATTTACACGTTTTTTGTGTATTCCCGTATATGGTATACCGATTCATGGTAAAATTGAACGCATTTGGTTGTAACGCGAAATGTCTGATGATCCGGTAGAAGAAATTGCTTACAGTTCGAATCTCCACTTGTAAAAAAAAAAAAAAAAACTAGTCCAGAGGGCCCTCTTTGGTTCCCTTTCTGCTGTCGTTGATCACAATTTTTTTTTATATCTTCTCATTTTCGAGAAGCACTAAGAAGAGAAAGTAATTATCCAAGGAGAGGGGTGGGGGTAGTAATGCTGATGCGTCCGGAAGGTACTAGCGGCTGAACACACAAATGGGGCTAAGCAAGTAGAGGTAAGGCTTTGGAGGCTTAGCCAGTGCGGATGGGGTCGTCTGGGACCAACTTATCCGAAATCCGGGGTCTCAACAACATCTGAGACTGCTCTCCGTTCTCTCTCTCTCTCGACCGTTCGCCTTCTCAGTGTTGAAAACTCTCCGGGTGAATTTAAACTTGTGCGGCGTTGCTGAGGTCTTCCGTTTTTTTTTGCAGCATTTAATTAAATAAATTTTCTTTCTACCAGGCTTTTAGGTTCCACCAGGAAGAGGAAGTCCTTTTTGTCCATACAAAAAAAAATCGTGCTTACACAAGAAAAAAAACTCAAGCCCCACATCCTGTTCTGAAGACACCCTTACACCACTTACCCTTATTTATATGAAGGCGCAGATGGTTTGCCTTCGCTGCTGGCCCCAATCCTTTTGGGTATCAGGAGTACAGGAAAATTAAATGGACTATCACTGTACTCTATTATGTCATCCTCTAACAATATTTCAAGTTGCTTTTTACATTCAACTTTGTGAACTTCTGGCATTCGGTACTGCTATCTATGTATAGGTCATGTGTTGGACATTAGAGGTATTTTTAAAAGTTTTTGTTGGAGTTTAAGCCAGTTTGTCTCCTGGAAAATGAAAAATGTCACTGTATTCGTAACAGAGCTGAGTCACGGATTCCTTCTCCTCTGGATTGAGAACTTCTCCCAACAACAGTGATTGTTTCATTCATTTTAGCCGCTTTTGCCCTCTTATTATACTTCCTTTCACTATCCGGTAGTGATAGTACTGAATACCTGTTCAGTTTTTGTAACTTTGGTTTGAAATCTTTTACCTCCACGGCCTCAGTCCTAGCGTTTATGATGCCCATAAAGACTTGTCCATTCTTAGCCCTGATTAGTGTATTTCTGAATAAACTCCGGGACGTATTTCTTTGGCCATACATAGCATTGCAGTCTCAGTCTCAACTGGGATTCTCACCACTTGCTGTGTTCTGGATTTCAACCGTATGATAATTCTATTCGTGCTGTCGGGTTCAAAAACAACTGCAGAAGCTTTTATCCTGGGATTATTGAGCTGGACTTCCCACATCCCTGTACGCCATGTTATGAACTCTCCCTTTAGCAGGCGATGATCTTGTTGACCAGCCTCTGTATGAAGGGTTGCGGTTAAGGTATTTTTCCACCTGTGTTCATGATTGAGCGCCTTTGCATCCCGGGTGGTCTCCACCTCATTTTTCAGCTGTGAATGTTGTTGGGCAGTGTGAGGTTGCTATCGCTTTACAAATAATGTCTGTTAACCCCTGTAATTCTTTCTTTAATACGCTGTTACACTGTTTATGTTGAGATTTCTCGAAGATTTTCGTTACTAGATTGACTAACGCTTCTTTGACAAGCTTTGGCCAACATCACTACGTTAATACGTTCTTTTCCTGTTACATTCGCAAAAAGAGGCTTCTCTTCCTTGTTCCTTTTTACATTCCGTATTGACAGTTTTTGGTTAATGCAATTGTGATGTAAACAATGTATCAGAAATAAGTACGAAATTAATGTGTGATGTAAATCAGTTTAAGAGGTCGATCGAATATTTCAAAACAAGTACACACAACCTAGATAAATAATGGTCACACAATTATGTTGCCACTAGGAAGCGACTTGTAATGTATCGATGCCTAATTGTTGAAATCACAAATCAACAAAAATGAATTAAGCAATGCCATGAAAGTAGGTGAGTGCCAGTATCGCGAAATGATTGGGAAGGTTTCGAGACTGCCTGAGTTTGAGGAATTGTCGAGTTTTGAGAAAACCTTCGATAGGTTAAGAACGCGGCGTAATTTTATAAAGAAAATATATAGAGTAAATAAAGTAGTGGCTTTTATATGATTTCCATGGTTTGTTTTAATATTTTTATCCCCAAAAATAAATATCCATTACAATTGGCGCAGCCGGTATTTTCGACATTAGACTCCCTATTGAACAGTAACTGGAAGGTAAAAGTTAAAGTGCGTGAAAAAGTATATATATATACATATCATAACAGTTGTGTTCTACGAAAACAAAAATTTACAAAAAATATATATAAAAAAAAAATCAGTATAAAAAATATCTGCCATTAGTTTATTACCAAATAGCAATCAATGTGATAAAATCTTAAGTGAAAAGTTTGAAAGTCTCACACTGGTGTAAGCCGATATTAAAAAAAGAGAAGATCCAGAATACACAAAGGCAAGGCCGCATAATAAGGAGGTCAAACCATCAACCCATTTTAAAGAGATAGTCACAACGGAATTGGTATAGATTTAGGCTTATTATTATATTATGTGAATATATAAATATACGAATATATCCATTACAATTTATCCAGAAGATAGGGTATAAATTTAGAAGATAGGTATATCACATATCATTAGAACAAAAAAATTAATGGTACATTCATACCATTAATGTCACATCATGATGTATGTACACATAAAAAAAAACATAATCATTTAATGTACACATGATGTATGTATGTACACATTAAAAAAGCAATTTAAGACACCAACCGATAAACAAATAGCACAAGCAATTAAGGCGTTATGATTTAATTTAATTAAACTGCTCGTTCAGCATTTTTCTTCTCGTGTTATTACTTATGTCATTCAGTTCGAAGATTCAAAATCTAGGTGCACGAAATGGACGTTAGCGTTTTCTTAATACTACTCAAACTCCAGAATTTGGTCGATTTTGTAACAGAATTGATTCCCTAGCTCTGGAATCCGAATTAGACGAAGTGTTTAAAGCTCCATTAAATCCCGCTCGAAGCGACGACTTTCCTAATTAAGTTCAAAGTCCGATTAAAGTGACCAAATAAAAGCCCCCATTGAGCTCAGTGATTGCAGCTTAAGTATTGCAAAAACAATAACACGAACCCAAAAAAACCCTGATCTTGTACAAAAATTATATATTTTTATAGATAATATGGCCACTTTGTCACTTGGAAAAATTTCCAAGCTAGTTAATAACATCGTACCTGTATTTCACGGACAAAAATAAATTATAATTCAAACGAATTACTTATTTTTCTCGATTGTTGCAAGCAAGTAGAGAATTCTTTGACCTCCTCCGAAGGAAAAAGCTTGTTGATACCCCTACTGAAAACAAAACAAACTGAGGGGAGAAGCTTATGATCTGGTTAAGTACTTAAAAATCGAATCGGTAGATGAGTTAGAGAGCTTACTTTTAACTGCGTTTAAGCCAAGTAACTCAATTAAAGACATCATAAGCAATATACGTCGTTGTATTCAAATTCACAACGAAACAGTAGGCTCGTTTGGTACGAAATTAAATATGATGCTTGCTGAATGTAAACGTGCAATAAATTCTAAATATCCGAAAGGAAATGAGGCGCTTCTAAAAGAAGTTGAGGAAGAAGCATGCTACACGTTTAAAACGGGAAATATCAGCCCTATTATTCGTCAAGTGGTAATAGGAAAAACGAGTAATTCACTAGATGAATTAATAAATATGGCTATAGAAGTTGGAAAAATTGAAGGTCGTCAAATTCAGAGCCGACAAATAAGTGCAAACTGGCAGAATTCATCATCTGCATGCCAGCAATATAACGCAGCTGAAGTGAGGCAACTAAGAGGTGTCTTAGACACAAATGCTCAGCTCTCACAAGACGTTACCCCAAAAAATCTGCTCACATATCCTTTTCTAAACTCTAATCCCTCTCCAGTTTTAAACAGTTCTTCCGTAAATGTATATTCAAAATTATCTGAACAAGTTCAAAATCCATCACACAATAGGACCAATTTTCATTTTTCATCAGCGAAAGCTGCTGAGAAAGATAGGCATGAACAGCTAAAAAATTGTGATTTCTGTAAAAGATTTGGACCTACTTTTTCTGAGTGTCGCACCCGAAGACGCTCACAATTCTGTCACGCTTGTCGTGCTTACGGACACTCGCAAGAGTCATGCAAATTAAATAATATACAATAAATGAAACAGAAAGAGTTCCCCAGAAATGGAGGACAAACAACCGTACTAAAATGTGATTGGTGTGCTAAGTAGATCCTCACATTCCGCAAGAAAATCTTGGGAGGAAAAACACAGCACAAACTAAAATCATTCGGGAAACTAAAGCGGGCTAGCCTATTGCGCCCAATGGCTAACCCTTCTACATATGGGTGCAAAAATATTCATTGTGGAGAATTTGAAGAATTAGCCGTTAAGTACGAAGTTTCAAGTAAAGAAAATAAAACTATTAACAACAACAAAGAAATTTCAAATTATCCTAATGCTTCTAATACTATAAACTTACTGCAAAATAATGTGTTAATGAAGCAATAATTGAACTTCCCTTGAATATCTCTAGAATAGGTAAGGTTAAGCTTTTGGTTGATACGGGAGAAGAAGTAAGTATTCTAAAAAGAAATAGTTTATCTGACCATACACTGATCTCACCGTTGGGTCTTGTGAAGGCATTTTTCTGATAGGTAAGGGCTTAAATTGCAAATTTAATATCTGCCAGGAAAATATTTCGATTCCTTTTGATGGTATATTACGTCGCAACTTCATATGGGGCAAAGCAAACATTCTCACAGTTGAACGAATGTTGTATTTCCCCGGCAATAGTAACAACTCAACCGAATTAAAAATTACTTTTTGATGTAAAGGAGAAGTTAACCAGTTACGCAATTCATTTAAGGAAACAAGTAATACAACATATTGCTTGTCATCTAGCAGAAACGAAGTAGTATCTAGTACTTTCCATCCACTTCGTACAGCTTTAAGCTTGCCAGCCTCTCAGACACATAGAGAGACAATCACTAAAGATTCATACAGCAATGCGACGCATATCCCTCCGCGATCAGAAATGGTATTAGAAATACCTGCAATGACCTGTGATGATGAAATGTTATGTCCCTCTCAGGAAATTGTACCTGGCGTTTTTATAGCTAATAGTTTAATTAGGCCACAAAATGGGAAACTAAGACTTAGTATGATAAATACACTTGAGAAAGAAATTATTTTACCAAATGTGGAACCAAAGCTAGAATCGTTACGAAATTTCAATATTTACAAGTTGGAGAAGAAACATATAAGTGATGCAAAGATCTCAGAAAGGCAACGTTTTCAGTGACTGGAAAAAAAAATATCATTAGACCTAACACGCTTCATGGATGCTTATGCTCTCCCAGATTGCGAAGCAGCTACGGTTGCAAAAACTTTCTACGAAGAGATTATTACACTGTACAGAATACCGAAAAAACTGACCAAGGCACGAATTTTATGAGTGAACTATTCAAAAGATTGTGGAAATTCCTACGCATACAGAAAATTAATACTACGGCGTACCATCCACAATCGAATGGCGCCCTGGAAAGGTCTCATCGACCACTAACGGAATACTTGCGAAATTTCGTGAATGAGAACCCTCACTCTTGGGATGAATGGTTACGGCAAGCCGTCCATGTACATAATAACACCAAACACTCTTCAACACATCTGACTCCCATGGACTGTCTTTTTGGTTTTGCAACTGGCCTGCCCACGAACCTTAAACGCAAACCAGAACCAATTTATGATCATGAAAGTTATTTTTATATCCTAAGAAATAAAATCCATCAAGCCCATAATATTGCCAGGAAAAATATAATAAAAAACAAGGGAATAACGAAAAAATATTATGACAGAACCCTTCGGGAAGAGTTATTCAAAACTGGTGACTTAATCCTTTTAAAAAAGTTATCACCTAGTTGTTTTTTTCCTATTTTGGACAGTTATTAGTACTTTATCGCCTACTTTCAACGATATTGCTTTTGACTGTTGGAGATATTGTTTTGCTTTATTAACACATTGTTTTAATCTGTGTTTTATCTCATTACTGTACAGCTCGTGATTATATATATAATGTATATAGGGTCTTGCCAATTAATTGTAAGTTCTGTTGGTAAAATTACCTTTTTGGTGAATACTAGTTTGAACGGTGTGTATCCCTGTACTCTGTTTGGAGTGGTATTATAACAAAAAGTATAATAGGGTATCTAGTAATCCCAGTCGTCTCTGTTATCGTTAACGAATGATCTGAGGTATTCATTGAGGCCTTTGTGGTTCCTTTCAAGCGCTCCAATTGTTTCAGGATGCGATGCGATGTGTCTGGATACTATGTCGAAAACCTTTCTGGGTGTGGTTGTAATTACCATTGGTTCTTTGTTATGTTTTTGATATTTATTTTTCGAATATAAGTCACAATTTTTTGTATATCTTGCTATTGTATGTTTCATGTTTCTCCATCTATATAATATGGATTGCCCCAAATGACCTCCTGTTGGTGTGGAATGAAAATTATGTAGTATTACCTCTATTCGTGTCTTGTCTGATATGTATATTTGTGGTTTAAATAGTTTAATTTTTATCTTTTTCAGCGCTTTGTTACCTATTTGTTTGAATGCGATTATATTTATTAATTTCAAACTTACGCTTTCGGCCAAAAGTTTCAGAGTCTTGGTCTGAAACCATTTATCTATAATTTTCCAATGTTGTGAAGGACTGCTCTAGTGCTAGGTCTATAATTTGGAAATTTTCTATGTCCATGCAACGCTTTTATAATATTTGTTTACACAATGATTTTTATCTTGTTATCTTTAGTTTTGAGTTGCAATTCGGGTATGTGTTTTACTTCTGATGGTGACAGAGCTTCCGTAACATGCAGTTGATCAGGCTACTGTGTTATGCGATTGGTCTCTGTTTCTTTATCTGTATCTGGCTTGGTCTGTTTTGTTATTGCTCGTGTTTTTACTTAGCTACTACTAACTTACTTATATTTCATCTTTAATGTTTATTTATAATTAGATATATATTATTTGTTTTGTTTCGCTTTCGAGCTTGTTATCAGGAAGATGATTTATTCTGATTCGTTCTTCGAGATCATCTTTATTATTGGAGGCATTCCTACATCAGGTACATTTATCAACTAGATTTGCTGTTATCGCAGTGATTTTTGAACTTGTTGTCTTAGTCGAAGCCGAGTTGAGCTTAACCTTTTTTATTATTTATCTCCCCATGCTCATGCAGCGATTCTATTGAATCAGCCATGAATTGACAATTAGGGCAATGAAGCATGTTTTCCTTCAACTTAAATCTTTTAGCGTTTCTACTATTAGTGCTCCTCTGAGATTCAATACTCTCAGCTGAGTGTAATTTTTTCAAACTATCATCATTTTGTACCGTTTAATTTGAGTCTCCTTCGATAACCTAAACTCCATCTTTTAACGGTATAGCTATTGGGGAGTAACCTGTGTAATTTTCGTCATTATTCGCAAGGAAAATGCTTTTATCATGATTAACTTTATTCGAATGGAAACAATATAAATGCTCTTTTACTGCGATCGCATCGTAATTTTTCCATATTTTCTTCTTGGTCGGAGAACAGATATTTAAAAAACAGTTTTTTCAATGAGTATGTGTATTATCGATAATTTCTAAACAGCACTGAGTTGTGCTGGCGTACAAAGAATATTTTTCTAGTGCTCGTCTGTGATTTCTATAAGCATTGTATAGTATATCAACAAACTTTATTGCAACCAATATGTTCAAAATTATGACTATTTCTTTATTTTCTATTGAAACTGTGTCGTCCACGAGAATATTGTTTACAATTTCTCCATTATTGTTCGGTCCACCACCGAACTATAAATCTCTCGATGCATCCAATCACATATTTCTTGCAATAAATAAAATAAATTCACAAAGAATTAAATTCACTAATGAACAATTCTTAATACTTATCTATCCTCAAGTGCTCCTCAAAATTCCTATAAACATCACAAAAGTTCCTCGATGATACTCATAAGCTTCAAATAACAAAATAATATTAAAACAATTAATAAAAAACAATAAATAAAACAAAACTTACTTAAAATACGACAGCATTTTCGTCTTGTTATCACATTGATATTACGTGAAACAGACGATTTCGCCGCAGCAATTGGTACAAATGTTGCTGCGGCAGCGCCATGAGGAGCACTTCACATGACCGGCCTCGGCAGCAAAAGGCGGCGAGGCATCGAGCAAAATCCCAATACAAATCAGAAGTTAATTCTGAATTCAAATATAGAAATTGATTCTAAATCCATAACTTGAGGTTGACTCAATCCTACAAACAGAAGTTAATTTGGCTATCCTAAATACTTGAGGTTGACTCAATCCTAAAACAGAAGTTAATTCTGGCTACCAAATATTTGAGATTAAATTAATCCTTATATAGAGTTTGATTCTGGAACATTAAAATTGAGGTTGACTCATATTATTACCTATAGGAGTTGATACCTTAGAATATATAGCAAACAGGAATGGTTGAATCGTGTAAAATTCGTGTACATAAGCGTAATTTGTCAAGAGCAGGAGACTATACATAAGAGTAAATGAGATGCTGGAATGAGAAGCTGTTGAATAATTGTCAAAGGTGTTGCATAATTGTAAAATGTGCTTTTGTTTTGTGAGCAGATTTAGTCAACTTAAAATTCTTTTGTGAAATTTAACAAAAGTACCGAATCAATTCTTTTCAAAACTATTTATCTTTGAACTTTATTTAGTGCAAAGTTTTGTAGTGCCACTAGTACCTGTTAAAATCTTCATATCAATTAAAAAAACAAAACTTAAGTGTTCGGTCAGTGCTTGCAAATATAAATTGGATTATAAACTAGGGAAATCCTGTTTGAGGCAACTCCAATATCTAAATTATCTTTTTTGTTAATAGACGTAGAGATTTATATAAATTAATTATGTGAATTTTTTCAAAATAAAGTAGAACAAGTAAAAAAGCTAGAATTGGTCTAAGACCAATTCTTATGATACCCTAGATGAATGTCCGTATTAAATTTCGTATGGTCACCGATCTATTCAAGTTTGATTTTGAAGTTGTTTTTCGCATATATTTCTAGAACGGTTTGTCGCACAGAAAAAATGATTATAATCAATTTTATAGGATTTCGTATTCTGCAGAGGTTTTTGGTACAATAAAAATGTCTTGGACTTATCGTTTTCAAAGTATACGTAAAAAACCTAAATTTTTATATGGCAACACCAAGAACGAGTTGCCCGATTTAGTCCATTTCAGACATTTTAATTGCTAATGTAGTAAAAACATCATGTACAAAATTTCAGCTCTCTACGTCGAAGTGTTCTCAGGCAGTGTCCAAATATATAGCGGAAAACGAAATTTTTATATGGCAACCCTACGAAGGAGTTGCCCGATTTGTCTCATTTTCGAACTTAATTTTACTTTTTTTTTTTAAAGTCCATGTACAAAATTTCAGCTCTCTAAGTATACGCGTTCTCGAGTTATCGTGCGCACGGACGGACGGACGGACAGACGGACATGCAAAAATCAAAATAACTTTTAATATTATGAATGGGTGTCCAATCCATTTTGCTCTACCATCATTATTTCGAGGTGTTACAAACGGAATGACAAACTTAGTATACCCCTATAGATTTCATCTAGGGTATAAAAAGAACATTTTTTACCACAGATGCTCCGCACAAAACTTTTGTTTACTTTTTGCTAATTGACAAGTTGTTTAGAATAGGGATGGCGTGTAAATACATGTAAAAATGGACTACCAACACAACCAGAAATTCATTACGCAAAATCTGGCTTATCACCATTCCTGTTTGCTCTATATTCTAAGGTTGATACTAATTAATATACTAATTGAGGTTGACTCAAAGTATTTCGATTAGGAGTTAATCCTAAGTATTGCACAAACTGAGGTTAAATTAAGCCTAAATCTAGGCTACATTATACAAAGCTTAGTCCAGATCTATTACCAGAGGTTAGCTCTGCGACAAATAAATAGAGAAGTTAATTCTGACAAAATTGGAAAATATCCAATCCCACACATAGCAGCAACCCCAAGAGCACACGACAAAACGTCACAAGTGCTACAATATCCACTACAACACGTAGCAGCATTCAAATTCGCTGCACTCATAAAAGCGCACACGACAAAACGTCGCAAGTGCCATTACTGCAGTGTCATATGCAGCAGCATTGCAATTTACTGCACCTAAAAGTACGCACACGACAAATGTTATACCCTCACGCACCAGCACACAAAACGACGACGACGACAGTCAAGTGGGGAACACCGGCCAGCAATCGCCCCGTAGGGGCATGATCATGCTATGCCATGGTTGTTCTGTAATTCTATTCAAATACGTTATGGTAAAATTTATAACACCCCAACGACGACGACAGTCAAGTGGGGAGCACCGGCTAGCGATCGCCCCGTAGGGGCATGATCATGCTATGCCATGGTTGTTCCCCACTTGACTGTCGTCGTCGTCGTTGGGGTGTTATAAATTTTACCATAACGTATTTGAATAGTATTACAGAATGTCTATTAGAGGTTATACATGGCCAGGATACAATTATTTAGGGCTTGGTAATGACGTTTTAAAGTGAAGAAAAAGTATTATGTTCGACAGATTTTATTGCATACATTCACAATCTTGAATATACATTGGCTGATACAAATCAAGATATTAGAGAAGCTGATAGAAACGCTATTGTCAGTTTTGTTAATGATTTCAAAGAGAACGGACGTGTTGTTGATTTAATTGGGATTTTTGGACTTAGTGCTAAATATGGTGTATTTGGTGTGCAATATCCAAGTATGTCAGATAAAAAGAAGACATTTCCTCAATTAGTATATGCAGAACGTGAAAGACATTTATCGCAGATTTATCAGAGTAATAAAAATAAATACGTAAATTTTCAAGAGTTTAGAAAAAGTGAAGAAGGCAAACGTCTAATACAGGATTACGCGAAAGGAGAATACTATTATAAACATTTACATGGTCAGTATTACGCATCAGAGGCTCAACATAATAATCAACTTGCAAAAGAACTTGAAGATAATCACAGACCTGGACCAAGTACATCTAAACGACCAGCCGACACCGGATTCGACGATACCTATAAACTCCCCAGAATTGAAGAAGATCCTAACCTTCTTGAAACAGTTAGACCAACTAGTCCATTATCTCCTGGTACAGTTCAATTCATTGAAGATTTATTTCATAATCCTGATACTGGTGCTATTTCTGAAGGTGCTGGTAGAGCATCGGTCTACCGTTTTATGCAGAATTCGAAGCTTTACCTTTTGGCGCTAAAATTATTGAAGTTGAGTGTAAAGTTACACCGTTGGGCACAAGAACTGCGTTCGATACAGGAACTACATTAAGTGGTACTGCAACTTCGGAATATGTTCCTTTTGGTTTAATCTGTGAAGGATTAAATGTTCAATTTTATGGACGTAATAAACAGTACGAAGTAGATTCATCAAATCCGATGAAGCTTATTTGTGTTAACAAAATAGACCCTAAAGAAATGGCAAAGAAGTATTACGAACATGTTAATAGCAATGCTTTATGTGTTCCGCACCCAATAGAACAATATTATGTTCATGAATGGAATCGTTCTGACAATCCGGATGCAAGTAAATTCCCAAAATATATGGTTCATAATTATGGTGTAGCCAGAAAGGATGAAAAAGTTCAACAATTTTTAATTAATCAGGCAATAGGTCAAGAAATAGTTCATTACAAATATAGACCTGAAAATGGATTAATAAAAGCTGGCAAAGACCGCTTTGTACCCTGGAACAGAAATACAAATTCAGTTGAAACAAATTTTACCAGAACCAGATCTATAGCTTTGCAATTTTTTTCAATGTCTAGTGGAAAACCTGCTATTGGCGATGTTGAATTAGATAACGACCACGACGGTTATACATTAATTAATCAGCTAACTGAGCAGTATTACAGGAAAATAGAGAATTATGGTGCATTTCATCCTGATTTTTTAATGCACAACTACAATTATATGTTGGACTAGTAGCCACACCTCAATTAAACCCAGGGACAAGTAGTATTTCTTATCTTAATAGCGCTTGTTACTGGAAAATAGCATGCATGTGTAAGATTACATTTAATGTAAATTCCGCATTCTCTAAAAATAATGCAATTAATTGGCCATTGGAAGTCACGTTCATCGAAAATGCAGCTCCAAGATATACAGATGAACAATGTTTGTTTGGAAATACAGACACGGGTAGCGGTGATGTAGGTGATGTAGCGGTGATGTAGGTAGTAGGGAGTCAGACAATGAAGATTATGATATAATAGAAATGAAACTGGAAAATTGAAATTAGAAATTTATTTAAATAATATTTTATTAAAAATTTTATTATATAATATTGTATTCTCTTAATAATAAATAAGATGACAAAGGATGTGGTTTTTTATTTAAATATTTTAGCATTTTACATGATTTCCAATAATAGGTATACATTCTAGATGTAAATGCCTCTTCTTTTGGAAAAACATCATTATTTGACAAAACAATAACAGGTGTTCTTGTAATAACCGCATCATTTTGATATTTTACTTTGGCATTTACTGTGTCACCACCTAACATCATTTTTAAAGTATCTGAAGCTGAAGGCTACATGACAGGTTCATTCCACAGTATTATGCGTCTATCTACACATTCCATTAAAGGAAAATTACAATATCGATTAAAGTTTCCCATTTGACCAAAATTAATACAAAAATTTATAAATGTATCAAAAAGAGTTAATACAAAAATGGTATTTTTTTCGGAATTTTTTTATCTAGTACAGCTAATAATGTTGTAAGAAAATTATAAAGGTTAATATTATTATTATTGAATTGAAAGTTAACCAATTTATTTAATATTGACACGGATTCCTTTGGGTTATAATAATAATTGTCCACATTTCCGTGTGGAGCAACGAAAACTAAATGTTGAGGCTCATAACTTTGAAAAAATTGATAATTTTCAAATATACTTCGTTCATTGTAAAAATTATTAACTATTCTTAATCAGTTTCGGATTAAAACAGAGTTTATATCAAAAAATTTATATCTGGAATTAAGCCAAGCACTAGTAGAAAATATGTGACTCACTGGTGATGTAGGTCGTTTTTGTAGGAATGAAACGATTTCATCGCCTTTACCTTTTTTTTTGGTATTCTGTATTTTCTGTAGATCTGATGCTGCCTGTTGTAGAAGCCGTTGTACCATTTGTTCCTTCGGGTCCGCAATTGAAGTGCTCACGAATGTAGCTCGGTATGTCGCCTTTTTCCACCACTGATCCTTTGAGAGATTGGAGACTTTGCCAAAGTCGTAAACATCCATCTTTATTACTCGGTATCCGAATTCGCCCGGCGAGCTCAAAGTAATAATATTGTCGCCCAGCCTGAAATTTGTAAATATTATAATAAATAACAAGTACAATTAAATTCAAACTTACCTTTTGGAAATAGATTGTGAGATTGAGCCAGTGCTCGGTGCTGAACTCGTATCCTGGAATAATTCTTCTAGAATATCTTTTGTGGAATAGTCCACACGTTTTGAAGATGTTGGTGATTTCACATCTGCAGGAAGAGTTGGAGTAGGAAAAGTCATGCAAGTGGTCTCGATGGTGGGCGATCATGAGGATAGCTCATGTAAGCCTGCGAATAATTTGTCGAGTATCCAATCCGATAGATCTGGCGTTAGCACTCGCACCGTAAACGTCGTATAATATTCGCTTTCTTGGAGTATGCCCACGAAAAGCTTCATCGAACATTCTGCGAATTTTATTTTCGACTGTTGGAGCTTTTCTAATATAGCTTGTATTCCTTGAGACAGCATGAATAAATGCCTCTTCGCATCCAATTTCCTCTCCTTCAAACACATCAGCTGTACTGACTTCAAATTTGTTATTATATGCAGCAGAATTTCTTCATTCCAAAATACTAATATCTTCCCTAATAGGGACATGTAGCCGTTCGGCGATGGTTCCTGTTCTTCCAGTATTATTTACTCTATTGATTTTGGTTTCTTCGCTAACGTCTCCGACTTTAGTAGACTTTCGAATACGAACCCTTCATCATCAGTTGTATATTCACTGGATCTTTGCGAATTTCCTCGGACTCCATAATTTTCTGAGCACATAGTATATCCATATGTGTTTCGTCTCTACTCATCATAGCATCCTCCTCGTCCGAGATTATCAATTAAGGTGTTGATGTAATTTCGATTGTCTCCTTGATCGCAGATTTCTTCGTTTTCGGTTGTGGCATAGTCACTTTCGTCGTTTGAATATTTATAAAAACACTTACTTGAACACGTTTCACTTTGATAATCCGTGAACATTTGAAAATTTTGCTCCGCTGCAGTAAAATTTATAACACCCCAACGACCACGACGACAGTCAAGTGGGGAACACCGGCCAGCGATCGTCCCGTAAGGGCATGATCATGCTATGCCATGGTTGTTCTCCAACTCACGTATAGCAGCAATACAAGTTTCTATACCTGTCAACTACAAATTCCATGTGAACAACTCGACTGTCCTTGTAGCAGTTTGAGCAAAATATAATAATACTTCAGAGCAGACTATCTCACAGATCATCCTTCTCGTGCCAACTTACTCACGCATACTCTTCCTGTTCATTTCAGGAGTAAAAGGTGAAAGGGCACACAGCAGTCCACAACGTTGGACCTACGGGCAACATATTGATCTTTTTTTAATTTTAAAGTAAATTTGAGAATTAAATTAAATTAAATTAAATTAAATTATTGCCCCTCCCATAAAATAAAAAGAAACAAGATTTCATAACCGCAAGCATAATGAATCGCAAGTGCGAAGAAATGCATGTCAACATGCTCTGACTGCACTTGATGTCATAACAAATGGGTTCACCCATTTGAAGTGGCCGGGCAAGAATCTATTGTGCAAGATGTTTCTCTTGCTTTGTTTATCGATGATATTTTTCTGTGATATTCTCAGTGGACAATTTTTGTGTTCATTTCATTTTTTATTGATTTGTAAATTTCTGTTAAGAAATATTTTTGAGGTGACAATTTTGGACATGCACTAAATTTTTGTATAAATTAAGTGCATTTAAATATGAAATATACAGTCGATTTGAGACAGTCAAAGGTGCATTTTCTTTTGAATATTCCGAGCTGCTTTTACTAGCAAAAGGAATAAACCCCAATTGGCGATTAGAGCCGAGGAATTCAATTATCTAAGTGTACAAGTATACCCGAGTAGACTTCGGCTGGCGTTAACTGCGGCTTGAGAGCCATCATAAAAATTACTGAGGGGCAAGTAACTATCATATTTGATTTAGCCAAAGGTGTAATATATTTATATTAACAATGACGACTTCTACAGGAAAATTCAACATTATTACATGGCAACCCTACAAACCGAACCAATGGTACAGCAAGGAAAATTCAGAAAGAAATCGAACAAATTGAAGGGATTTCCAGCCAAATCAAAGGACTGACAAAATCAACACAGGAACCAATAAAGGAACTAATAGCAGAGGAACCTCGAGCCGGCCCTAAACCAATTACTATTGAAGACTACAGGAACAGGAATATAAAAAAAATCTACCATTGAGGAACGACAGCAAATAAAGACAAACAGGCTAAGAGGAGGAAAAGCTGTAAGAAATAGACAGCAGCTGGCAGAATTATATAGAATTATCCCAATAACAACGGATAATAAATTAAAAATTCAACTAATCAACAAGATCCAGGGACTAAAATGGGAAAGACGCAGTCTAAAGAAGAAATAATAATTGCGCAAACAGCAGCAGAAGCACCAGCAACAGCATCTGCCTCGATCTTGCAGATTCACCTCCCAACTGCAATAGACATGCAAGTAATAGCTTTAGTTTTAATCATGTTAGTTTATTTGATAAAAAAATATTTCAAAAAAGTTATTAACAAGCACGTTTTAAAAAACTTAGATAATGTTGTTAAGGTCTAGATTTAAGATAGTGTAATCAATAATGAAGATATAAAAAAAATATATATAAGAATAATTAGAATTTTTTTATTATTTGTATGGATAGATGCGAAAGCATAATTAAGGAATTAAAAAAAAGTTTAGAAACATTCACCAAAAACCCCTCAAGAGAATTTTCAACAAGAAATTTGTTAGAGAAAAATAGTATATCCAGGCAATTACGAAAAGAATTCCAAGAGAAAATAAATAAGGTGAAAAAAGCTCTAGTAGAGAATTTCAAACTACGTTTCAACAGCAATTATAGAAGAATACAGCTGAAAATAGAAGAAAAGAGTAGAATAATTCTGGAGAGTACAATCCTATCTGACTGCGAAGACATAGAGGAAAATAGAATAAACGTGGCAGGTGATTTTGATCTAGCGTTGGCTATAAAAATTATACCAGAATTTACAGGGGAAGAAAAGAAATTAGATAACTTCCTAAACCTCGTGGAATTATACAAAAAGACTCTAAAAACTGAAGCCATTCCAGATTTAATAACTTTCGTTTGGTGTGCTAGATTCGCAGATAAAGTCACAAATAAATTGGCCGTCACACCAAAACCAACATAAGTGGAAGAATTAAAGAAAACGTTAAAAAAAATACTTCGCAAAAGATACACCAACAGATATCAACATGTAGACAAGCAGGAATGAAAGTACAAGACTTCCCAGACAGAGTATTGGATCTTGTCTCTAAACTAAACAAAATCCAAATAACAGAATTAGGAGAAGCAAACAGAGAAGTTATATGCAAATTAAATGAGAAAATTGGATTAAACACATTCCAAAATGGACTACATGAATCTCTAAAGCCAACAATATTGGCTGCACAACCAAAAACGCTGAATGAAGCCATAGGACTAGTGAATCAAATTGAGAAACCACTATCTGATGCAACAAGAATTCTACAAATAAGTGGAAATCATCAGGTACATTGGCGACAGCGAAATAGCTACCACAGACCAAATGGAACAAATACTCAAAGCTGGAGGAAAAACAACTTCAGAAATAATAACTGGAGAAATAATAACAGCAATGGGAGAAATAACAGCAACTGGAGAAACGAAAACAGCAACAATGGCCACCCTAGGCAGAATTGGCCAAATAATAGAAACCAAAACCGGAACCAGAATGGCACTTTCAGAAGAAATAACCAAAACTATAGAAGGAATCAAATAAATTTTTTTCAGGAAGACAGCGATTCTCCAAGCCCAGGTTAACAACGACTAAACAAAGATTAAATGAAGACATAAAAATATGTAACACCAGTAATCACGCCACAAATTTTATAACGCTGCGGGATAAAGCAACTAACACAAATCTAAATATTTTAATCGATTCTGGTGCAGACATATCAATATGCAAGGTAGAAAATATAAAAAGCTATAATATAAAGCATGAAGACCAGTGTAAAATAACTGGCATAACAAATAATGAAACTTTCTCTCTAGGCAGCACTGAGTTAAAATTAAATTATGAGCACAAGAATATCAATCACAAATTTCATATGGTAAGTTCTGAGACACCAATCAGAACGGATGGAATATTGGGAGAGAGATTTTCTTATGAAATACCTCTGTAAAATAGACTACGAGACGTTTACAATAACAATTGTCATAGACAATTAAGAAATCACAATCCCAATGGTCGACAAACACACGAAAATAATAAAAATACCAGCACGAACAGAGATGATTCTGCCAATAATTTTAAATATAAAGGAAGCTAGCGTCATATGCAGTGAAGAAATACAAGAAGGAGTTTTTCTAAGTAATTCAATCATACCAGCAAAAGGGATTGCACATATAAAATTGCTAAATACCAACGACACGGAGGTCACGGTAAAACCATTTTCACCAATAATACATGCACTACGAGAATTTAACATCATTTACATGAGTAAAAAGAATAAATCTAAAGACAGGATTCAAAAGCTGCTAAGTGAACTCAAATTGGAACACATGGATGAAAAAGCCAAAGAATCAATAATAGAGATATGCAAAAAATATCAGGACATGTTTTACCTAGAGAATGAGAAGTTATCAACAAATAACTTCTACAAGTAACGCATTGCAACAGTGGACGAAAACCCAGTCTACATAAAGAAATACAGGCTACCACATTCACAAATTGAGCAAATAAATAAAGAAGTTGACAAATTAATAGAAAATGATATAGTTGAACCATCAGTAAGCCCATATAACTCACCACTACTGATTGTTCGAAAGAAGTCAGAAAAAGAAAAGAAGTGGAGGCTAGTAATAGACTTTTGACAGCTCAACAAAAAGTAGTGAATGATAAATACCCACTAACACGTTTAGAAGATGTATTAGACTGTCTAGGAAGAGCGAAATATTTCGCAACCCTAGACATGACAAGTTCATTCCATCAAATTGAACTTGAAAAGATCTCGAGACATCTACCCGCATTCTCTACCAATCAAGGACATTTTCAATTTAAAAGACTACCATTTGGATTGAAAATATCGACAAAGAGCTTCCAGAGGATGTTATCAATTGCACTAAGTGGACTCGAAGCAAGTGCTTTTACGTATGTTGACGACATAATCATTCATGGATGTAGCTTGAATCACCACAATGAAAATATAGAAAAAGCTTTCAGCAGATTGCAGCAACACAACCTAAAACTGAATCCGAGCAAATGCAATTTCCTTAAACCCGAAGTACTACATCTAGGACATCTTATTACGCAAAATGGTATAAAAATTGATTAAATCATACCCCATCCCGAAAAACGCGGATGATATGCGAAGATTCGTAGCATTTTGCAATTATTATAGGCAATTTATTCCACAATTTGCCGAAATTGCAAAACCTCTAAACACATTACTTAACAAAAACACGCTATTCAACTGGACAACGGAATGTATGGATGCATTTGAAACATTAAAGAAAAAGCTAATAACCCCACCGGTACTTCAATATCCAGATTTTGACAAACCTTTTGTTCTAACGACTTACGCATCTAACTACGCACTAGCAGCAGTATTATCGCAAGGAGAAATTGGACAAGATTTACCCATCTCCTATGCTAGCAAGACATTAAAAAAAACATGAACTTAACCGCTTAATGCACACCTTCTTACGGGCAACGTTTACCGGCAGAATTGTGCAGCTCCGTGAACGTCACGGTCACTGTAATTTTATATGTCTCAAAGTATTACAGCTCCGTATGGGTCAGATTATTGCCATTCTCGGAATTTGCGTTTGCTTATGCTAAGACTAGAGCCAGATGTTTATGACTCACATTATCACTCTAAAAGTTACCTCTTTCATGTGCGGACGTGTAGTATATGCAGTGATATTTGAAAATCCAAGACATTTTGCTAGAATAAGTTTTACGCTAGTATAACAATATAATATATTTTATCTCAGGTAAGTTTTTTTTTATTGTTGAATATTTAGAAATTTATTTAGAAAAATTTGTTCAGCCAAATGTCTGACCAAGAAGACTCTGAATTTTAGTATGCCAATTTATCAGAAAGCGGAAGTGACGATAGCGATGTAGAATCGGATTCGGAGGAAAGCGGGGATGATGACCAATCAAATGATATCTGGCAACAAATAAATACAGATATCTTGGATTCAGCACCACCACGTTTCCAGTTTATTGGTGTCCCAGGTTGTACATTCAATGGAGATAATTTTGCAGTCTTGGATTATTTCCAATTATTTTTTGATAATGAATTGATAAACTTATTGGTCACCGAATCTAATCGCTATGCAGAACAACAACCACGAAGATCGTCTGATGTTTTATTGCCTATAAAAACAGAGGAAATACAAATATTTTTATGTATAAATATAATTCAAGGAATACTAAAAAAGCCAGAAGAAAGAATGTACTGGACAACAAAAGACATTTTTGCTACTCCAATATTTCCAAAACTAATGTCTTTACGTCGATATTTATACATAAAAAAAAATTTACATTTTTCTGATAATGAATCATATGACTGTCATACTCATCCGAATCTAAAACTAAACAAAATTTGGCCTATTTATGAAGCTTTATATAGCAAATTTAGTATATTTTATATACCTGAACGAGACATAAGTGTAGATGAAAGTTTGTTATTGTACAAAGGACGATTGGGTTGGATCCAGTACATCCCTCTAAAACGATCTCGTTTTGGGATAAAAATCTACATGCTCTGCGAATCTAAAACATGGTATTTGTATTCGTTTATTATTTATACTGGAAAAGGAACTATAATATCCCAAAAATATAAAGACATGCCTGTGACTTTACAGGTCGTATTGTCGTTAGCAGATTTTCTACTAGATATGGGACATTGTGTATCGACCGACAATTATTACACGTCCCCACAACAAGCAGATTTCCTTGTATCCAAAAAGACTGATTTATATGGTACTCTGCGGTCCAACAGAAAAGATTTACCACGACAACTTGTGACTAAAAAAACTGAAAAAGGAGAATCTATAGCATTCCAAAGAAAAAAAGTCATGGTAATGAAGTGGCATGACAAGAAAGAAATTTGTCTCTTGTCGACAATTCACAATCCCGAAAATGTCCTAACTGCGAAGAAAGATAAAGAAGGAACTCCCATAAAGAAACCTAAATTAGTTGTGGACTACAATAACACCATGGGAGGAGTCGATAGATTAGATCAACACTTACATGACTATCAACTAGCTAAAGAACGGGGGAAAAAGCATTATAAAAAAATATTTATGCATTTATTTGATTTTGCTATTTTCAACTCTTTTATTTTGTACAAAAAGAATGGAGGAGCGATGGATAATTTGGAATACAGAACAAAACTGACAGAAAAATATGACTTGAGTACAAACGTCAAGAAGGCAGGGCGACAAAGACATATGGGACCATTACGACTAACGGAACGACATTTTCCTGACTTTATTCCTCCAACTGAAAAAAGGCTGTAAATTTGTTAAAATAAGCATAAATAATAATTATGTATTTGCAAAAAAAAAATAAATGATTTTTTTTTGTACCTAAATTGATTAAAAAAATTTGCATTAAGGGGCAAATCAATCATTGAAAAAGAACTATTGAGTATTCACTGGGGAATAAATTTCTTTAGACCATATCTATATGGCAGAAAATTCAAAGTAGTAACAGACCACAGGCCACTAGTCAGCTTGTTTACTCACAAGAATCCGTCATCAAAACTAACAAGAATTTGACTCGATCTTATGGGAAAGATGAAGACGAACGCAGATACCTTATCCAGAATAAGAATAGATACAGAGCAACTTAAATCAATGATACCAATAGAGGTCAACATGTTAACGAGAAGAATGGCAAAATCTCAATGGATAAGTGAAGAAAAGGAAAGAAAAAGAGAGTGTAAACAAGAGAATAGAATCTGATCAATTCTACATCTGGGAGTGCACGTCTATTTCAGATATAGGAAATATAAAGAGGCTGCAATTTAAAATCAATGAAGATAATAAATCAAAGCAAAATTGAAAAAAAAGTTTGCCCATAATAAATATAGATGCAGAGGCGGATTTACAAATTTTCAAGGTATAGGCTGTAAAGTTTTTGCCGCCCTTGCCTCTACAATTATTTTATTTTTTACAATCCGAAAATTTTGTTGAAATTGCACGTAAAATAATTTTTGGGCTTATTTTTGAGCTAATCAAAGCTCAATCATGTACGATTAATAAAGGCACATTGTACATTCAGTAAACTTGAATAAATAATCTTTATTATGTTTACAAACAGTTAAAAATAATCAACTCAGTCAAGTTATAAAAGTTCGTTACAATACCTTTGCGATTTTTTGTTGGCAAAATCATCGATGATATCGTCGTAAGTAATCTTGTTCATTAATTCCGACTCTATACACAAAAGAGCTAAAGCGTTTAATTTTTCTTGACTCAAGGTCGATCTCAGATAATTTTAACCCTTTTGACAATAAAAGCTTCTCTCACCCGAACAATTTTGTCGCTGGTGTACATAATGCCATACGAAGGGCTATGTCCAAGTTCGGATAAACGTTCTGCAAACTCTGTTTTCGCAGGAACGAAGATAGACTCTCTAATGATGTAGAATCTGGTTTTACCAAAATCCTTTGCGAAGATATGTGGCTTTGAAAATGTATGCCTTCTTGAACTAACTGAGTCTCTCAATCATTAGGATACATTTTTTATAAAGACAGAGCCTTTTTCGTAAGGGTTGATGATGACAATTCGCTCATTTTGGTCAGAAATGAAAATTTTTCATTGAAATTGTCTTACGCCTTCTTCCTTTTTTCTAATTCGGATACGAGTCTATCAATGATGACGAGAAATGTATTAACCCTGAAAAAACATTCCACACAACAGCCATTAGCGCCGTTTCCAGTTTTTTTTAATTTTGAAAGAATTCCCATTGCTTCGTTTCATGTGACAGGCTTTTCGGTGCAATCATTCCTGATTGTTTCCCAAGCTTTAAGGACTTCGTGCCACGAATCTCTCAAACTTCTGCAAGCATCCTCTCTAGCTGACCAACTTGTGAGGTTTACTCTCTTGACTGTTTTGCCTTCTCCGACTTCAGTCATCAGTATCTTCCAGCGTTGTGTCGAACTTGAAAAAAACGTATATTTATTGGAGCAACATGAACATCGACAAGCTTCTGTGCAAGATTCAGCAGTCGCAGTTGCCATTAAATTTAAAGAGTGGGCAGAGAAAGGAACGAAAAAAGCAAACGGTGCGCTGACTTTGAATTTTAGGCTGTAAGCCATTATATATGCCAGACATATTTGCGGCATTGTCATACGATTGTCCACGGCAGTCTTCAATATTCAAACCCAAGGTTTTTAGTTCCGAAGTGATGGCAGAAAACATTTCTTCAGCTTCATGTCCGACTGAGGGCAAAAACTTGAGGAATCTTTCACAGGGTTCTCCTGTTTCTAAAACGTATCGAATCACGAAGGTGAGCTGGTCCACATGTGCTATATCCGATGGCGAATCGATGATTAAAGAAAAGTATTTGGCCCTTCTTATCTCGTCTCCAATTTGCTTCAAGACTTTATTGCCCATCAAGAGTATAAACTCATCACAAACGGTCTTCGATAAGTAACTGGTACTTCCGGATCCTTGATTCCCAAACCGTTTAATATGACTGGCTAAGAAAGGATCGAACTCAGCTAATAGTTCCAGAATCATAAAATAACTTTCGTTGTGTGGATCACCAAACTTTTCACTTTTTCCTCTAAAAGAAAGACCTCTTGAACACAGCCTCTTCACTACAGCAACAACCCTTTTCAGAACGTTTCTCCAATAAGCAATTTCTTCATCAATTTGGAAATGCAGTAAATTGTCGATTCGAGCTACTCGGTGTTCTACATTTTTCCAGTCATTAAATCCTTCTTTCTCGAACTGAGTTTTTTCTCCAATCGGCCGAATGCCAAACACGGTCCGCAATATACGGAACATTTACTCTCAGAGTAAATCAGCCAATTTCGGTCCTTAACTTCATAGTTTTTCATTTTTCTTTGGAAGATACTCACTGGCAAGAAACGACGTTGATCAGCATATAGTATTTCACTTTTAGCGAAATCAGAAGACTGAAGATTGAAGCCGCATCTTGCGATTATTTCCTTAAAGTGTCGTTAATTTCCCATAAAGCTGGATCTTTTTGATTTCTATGAGGTAGCAAAAAAAAAAAAAAAATCGGTCCCCGAATTTTCCTCCCCAAAAATCTGCCGCTCTAGGCTCCAGCCTACTCAGCCTGCTGGTAAATCCGCCACTGTATAGATGCTAAAGGGGTAATCATTCAGTATAACGATAATCCGAGGCAGAACTACGGTTGGCCCTTGGAGAAGGTAATACAAAAAATGAACGAACATCATATAAGAGAATTAGCACTAGCATATGATGATAAAATATTTCAGTTTCTAGGAATAAATGAATTTAAAGCACATTTAATGAAATCCAGCAAAGAAATGGTAAGGCAACGCCATTAAGTATATTGTTACGCGCTACAAACTGACACAAGCGACATCAGTTGGAAATAGAAACACTTTTATTGACATTCTAGTAAACTTTGGGTTCGGAGAACGGAGTATTCAAGAAGGTTCTAGGAAATACGGCGCTTCTCACATCCAAGAGGCAGTCTTATTTCAGACAGTGAAATCAACGAAGTAAACTATTGCGATAATTAGAAGTACAGTACTAGCGATAACTATAAAGAGTTGATTTGTAAATGTTATAAAAATAAATAGCGAACTTCAATAAAAGAAAGAATTTGTTAATGATATCTGAATTATTGTGTTTTAAATAACGAACTAAGGCCACGCTCATAACAACTGGTGTCAGAAGTAAAATAAAATCGCGAAATAAAGTGGTGCCATTTGACTTTGAAATTCAAAGAGTGATAATTTTGATGAAATCGTGTGAAACTTTCCTACTTTAGGTGAAAATTCCGAAAGATAATTTTATATTAAACTGTGATTGAATTATCAAAGTAATGGGACGCAAACTAGAGGAGCTTCGCTTACAGGAATTGAAAGTGGAGTTGGGGAAGCGGTCATTGCAAACGATAGGTCTAAGACATAAGTCTGAGACATACGTTTTTCAGGAAGAATCAGAATCAGAAGAAGTGCCTGCAATGAACATAGAACAGCTTTTAGGTACTTTAATGACCAAAATGGAGCTTTCAACCCTGCAAGAGAAGAATGCTCTTGAGGAACAAAAGAATTCTCTGGAATCCCGTCTAGATGAACAAAAGAATTCTCTAGAAGCCCGTTTGGACGAACAAAAGAATGCTTTTGAGGAATAAAAGAATTCTATGGAATCCCGTCTAGATGAACAAAAGAATTCTCTAGAAGCCCGTTTGGACGATCAAAAGAATGCCCTTGAGGAACAAAAGAATGCTTTTGAGGAACAAAAGAATTCTCTAGAAGCGCGTTTGGACGAATAAAAGAATTTTCTGGCAGCCCGTTGGAATGAAGAAAAGAGTTCTTCGCAGAATTGTGTAGAAACGTAGAAATGCAAAAATTTAAGGAATCCAGCAGGAAGTGCTGGAAGTTCAACAGCAACTCTCGGAAGTACAACAACAAGTGTCGGAAGTGAAACAAAATGTTACGGAGAAGCTTGACAACTTTAAAGCAGATTCGGAGAGAATGAAGCATCAACAACCTCGGCACGAAGGAACTGAATTATTCGGTGCAGGCAGAATGAAACCTCCAATATTTGATGGACAAAATTCGTGGCATAATTTCAAGAGACAGTTTGAGGCAGCTTCCGAAGTAAATGGATGGAATGACGAAGACAAAGCTACAGCCCTGGTTTTAGCACTTCGAGGTCCTGCGTCAGAGCTATTACAAACTCTATCGATTGAAAGGCAACGTGATTACACTTCATTAGTACAGGCGATAAAATTACGTTATGGAGATGAGCACATGCAGAAAGTATATCGCCTGCAATTAAGCAACAGGATTCAAAAGCATGCCGAGTCACCACAACAACTACAGGCTGATGTGGACAGATTAGCTTATCTTTCATACTCTAGCGTAAATGCAGAGTTCCTTAATGAAGTGGCAACAGAAGCATTTGTGAACGCTATCGCAGATCAAAATTTACTAGAAGCACTAAGACTAGCAGGAAAGAATTCAACAGCAGAAGCGCTAACCTATGCATAAGCATATGAATCTGCTAGACAACTTTTCGGAGTGCAGTACCAGTGAGAGAAATTTCGGTGGAGGAATGTATTTGTAACAGATAGCAGTCATCTGAGAGCACTCGGTCACATGGTATTCTTCGATGCTGGAATTGTAATAGACCCGGACACCTCCAAAGAGACTGTAGGAAACATCGACGAATGGAATGACAAGAAGAGGAGGATAGAAAAGTATGCCAAAGATGTGGAGCTAGGGAGCAAGCTATTCGTAGAGAGACGAGAAATTAAACAGCGACTAGTCGCATCAGCTCTTTTGTTGAGTAGTCGGAAAACATGTAAAAGCCAACTTTGGGGGGGGGGGGCAGAAGTTGGTTGGTAGAGTCGACTGCCCCGAAGTCATCATTCAAGTAGGCCAATTGCAGAGAAATAATAGCAGTCTCGTTATATATGGAAGTGTAGGAAAGAATGACTGCGCAATCACTATTGACACTAGTGCTTCGAGATCAATTATTAGAGCAGATCGCGTCAAAAACAAGTGGCTTCACAACACTTCCAACTATTTACTAAGAACAGCAACTGGAGCAGCAGCACAAGTTTTTGGAGAAATAACTTTGGATGTTCAACTAGGCGAACCACTATTTCCTCGCACTTTCCTGGTTTCAGATATCATGGATGAATCCATTCTTGGAGTAGATTTCATGACCACATATAAAATAAATCTGGAAGTTGGAGAACACATCCTCAAATATGGTAACATAGAAATTCCGATGACACTAGGAGTAGGAGCAGATTATCCTTCGAAAATAAGGATGATGGTCTGTGAAAATATTACTCTCTCAGCATGCTCCAAGACGGTAGTATGGACAAAGCTTACTGATAACATCGGGACCTGCCGATTCTATCTGAAGAAGCTTAACCCTGCAAAAGTGACATCGAACATCATCGTTGGTAAGACTTTAGTGAAGGCAGAAGGCTCAACATTAATTCCAGTCAGAGTGCTCAACACATCCGAAAATGTGAACCCATTTACCAAATCGTCAATTTGGGTAATGGTAGTAATGTCAAGGAGACAACCCCTATACCATCTACTACTCAGCAGGCTCAGAAGCTTCTTTCATCTAGTGCCTTACATAAGTGAAAAGCAATGATGCCAAAGAGGTGATCGAGGAATTTTCGGAATTATTTGCAATGAATGATGATGATTACGGCAAAACAAATCTTGTCCAGCATCGCATCGATACAGGAGATTCTAGGCCCATTCAAAAAACACCACGAAGACTACCATTAGCCAAACAACCAGAAGTTGCAGATATGATAAACTCCATGAAGGAACAAGGCATATTAAAGGAATATAACAGCCCTTGGACATCGCCAGTTGTTTTGGGCAGGAAAAAGGATGGCAGCAGCCGATTCTGCGTAGACTACCGCCAACTAAATAACGTAACCAGAAAGGATAGCTACCCATTACCAAGGATTGATGATACCTTGGGCACCCTTTCCGGAGCGCAAAGGTTTTCCACACTGAACTTGAAGAGTGGTTACTGGCAAGTGGAAATACATGCTTTCTCAGTTGGAAGTGGCTTATGGCAATTCAGGGTTATGCCATTTGGATTTTGTAATGCTCCAGCCACATTCGAAAGACTCATGGAATGTGTTTTACGCGGATTAACTTGTCTATTTAGATGACATAATAGTAATCGTAAGGACATTCGAAGAACATAAAAACGGTCTATTTAAAAGTGAAGTAAAATATTTGGGGCACATAGTTTCATCACAAGGCGTAGAAACTGATCCACAAAAGATAACAGTTGTCAAAAATTCCAAAGGACAAACATCAATTAACACTACGGTACACGCGCCTCTATTTGGAACGCCAGTACTCGCGCGCTCTACATACGTAGAACAATTTCAACTACCTGTTTTTCAGTGAATTTGAATAAATAAAAATAAATAATTTATAGTATAAGAAACATACTTTCTTAAATATCTATTAGAAACAAAATTTAACTTTTATTTATTTATTAGGAACTTTATGTCAGACATCTTAGAAAACTTGACGAAAATCAGTTATTTTATGACATGTAAACTTTAAACACTATTATTTTTATTCACTCATTTCTTCTACTCCACTTTCTTCGGTTTTACTACAGTCAGGGCATTGAAGATGCTGATGCTCGAGACAAATCTATTTGTTGCATGTGTAACATTGTTTCCTGGTGGACTTGTTGCGCGCTCTTCCGCAAAAGGATCATTTTCCGACACGCCCAGCATTTCGAGATGGTACTTGATGATGATGCGGCTCAGGTGGATTAATCAGGCCCAATAGCATTTTTCCTTTCATTTTCAATGATTTTGGAAGGCTTGCTATTGCAATCCTGCGATTTATGCATGGAGCCACGAGATGAAAACCAACTTCATACAAATAATCTTTCCTTGGTTTATTAGTGTGGTCTTTGTTCATTGAATGCACAACATAGCCGTTTATGGCGCATATATTCATCAAATCAAAGAAAATGGTAAGCGGCCATGTCTGGAGTTTCTGGAGACGTCATAAGTACCACACATTTTGTCCAAAATGTCCACACCGCATTTGGTACTGTTATAAAATGTAATCACTTCTGGTTTACACTTCTCTGCAGTTCCCGAATCAATACATGCATCCTAGTGCATTATTGAGTACATAAGGACCACCTTTTTTGGCTTTGGCTTGTAGGATACCAATGTCCCATGTTTTTGAAAACCAAAAATGGAACTATTATCTGTCCTGCCTCGAGTGACTTCGAACTGTTTGGGAATTTGTAGTTTGTTTTTTTTTACGGTACCCACTACCGTAATTTTTTTCGTTAGGAGCTCTGAGCATTGAGGTATGTTAGTGAACCAATTGTCCATGGTTACATTACAATCGGAACCATTCAATGGAGTAAGCATTCGCTCCACAATATCCACAACTATATTTGATTTTTGATAAGGACCAGAGGCCTGAGAACCAGCGTATATTTCCATATGGTAGGTATAAGGTACTTTTGCGTCCGTCAACAGAAATATTTTGATCCCGTACTTAGCAGGTTTATTTGGGATATATTGCCTAAAAGGGCATCGGCCTCGGAATGCAACAAGTTGTTCATCTAGCGTCATGAATTCACTAGGAACAAAGTACTGTTGACAATTGCTGACAAGTTTCTCGAAAATAGCTCTCACAGGAGCTAATTTATCTTGCTGTTTACGTACTTCTCTGTCCCTTACATCATCAAATCTAACTGCTCGCAAAAGAAATCTGAATCTATTTATAGACATGACGAGATATATCAATTCAGTTCCTATACCTCGGTTCGTGTCCCAGAAATCTTTCAAATAACGTCTTCCAGACTTTTGCACACCTATCACAAAAAGCATGCCCATAAACGCCCTCATTTCTATGATATCTGTAGGTTTGGCATCTCTTTCTCTTGAAAATTTTGATTTCACAAGTTCGATGTATATGTTGGTCGAATTTATTAAGATTTCTATTACACTCTGATCAAAAAATAACTCAAAACATTCTAGCTCTGATGATGCATCTTTGCCGGCCCCTTTAGGTCGAGAGATTTGCGTTCGTATATTCTGAGTACGTGTTCTTTTGCTGGGATATGGATGTTTCTTCCACTTAGTGCCGTTTTTAGATATGTAGTAATCGTCTCTCAGAGAACTCAACGGAATATCATCATCAGAATCAGAAGCAGATGGTAGAATTTGGCTCGTATCGGGTTCATTTCTATCCAGATTTGGCTCTGTGTCACTACCTTCCTGTTCCGTGTCGGTACTGTGTGGAGATTCTACTACACAGTCTTCATCTCTCATCTCCTCATCACTATCAGTGGCTATTATATATTCTTCATCTGTGGTAATTCTTCCAACCACCTCGAAATATTCAATTCACTCAATGAGGCCATAATTCTGCGAAATAAAATCACGTATGTCACTAAATATCAAATACAAACTCAACTATATAAAAAGATCACCCAAAAATTCATATATATATTTATATATTCAATTAAATGCATAACATATAAGTAATATTGAATAATAAACACCAAATAATAATACTAAAATCACTTACCGCACTTAAGTAAACTAGGTGAAATATCTCGATAAAAAAGATACGCGAATACCCGCGCACTCTACTATTGTAGAATTTTCGATTTGAAACAAAATATGTCACTAGTATGATCGCTCCGGTTGCCGTGCGGTCACTAATTGTGCTCACTACTTATTTCGTGGAAGTATACAAAGAGTCTCAGTGTTACCTAGCCTCAACACACTTAACAAATAAACAAAGTGCATGTTTGTTCTACGATGGTAGAACGCGCGTGTAATGGAGTGTTAAGGAGTTTTCTTGGTCTAGCTACCTACTACAGGCGATTCGTAAAAGGTTTTGCAGATATAGCAAGGAGCCTACATCAACTTACAGAAAAAGGAAAGCCGTTCATATGGTCATATAAATGTAACTGGAGTTTTGAGAATTTGAAGCAGTATCTCTGTGAAAGTCCAATACTTCACTATCCAATGTTAGAAAAAAATTTTATATTTGATACGGATGCCAGCAATGTAGGTATCGGGGCAGTGGTTTCACAGGAGAAGAATGGTCGAGAGGTATCTCTACGGGCAGAAATTTATCCTCCGCACAGACCATGTAGCGCTTAAATGGCTTTTGCAGTTTAAGAACCCTGAAGGGCAAGTGGCGAGATGGATAGAGCGACTCCAAGCATATGACATTGAAATCCAACGCCCAAGATGACGTATCCATGGAAATGCAGACGCCCTTTCACGACGTCCATGCAAAGTTGAATGCAAACATTGCGTTCGGGTGGAAGAAAAAGAAACAAAGGTAACTATACAGCTGATAACGGTGGAACCATCGGCGGGTTGGGACAACGAGAGGTTGCGAATGGCACAACGCGAGGCGTTTCGCCTTCTTTCACGTTAAAACAATATAACGTTTCACCAGCTTTTTATAATAAAAAAACTTTAATTTTTTTTTCATTAACAGCAAACTAAAACCGAAAGTTGATAAAATAGATAAGAGCGGAATCTGTAGTATTGAGTGTAGTGACTGCAATGTAGTATTGGTAAAACCAAACGCCCATTAAAAATTAGACACAAAGAACACGTATCATCGGCACTCTATAATAGACCAACATCAGGCATAAGCAAGCATTTAGTTGATACTGGTCATATCACATCTTTAAATAAATTACAACTTTTAAAAAACGTGGATGGTGGAAAAGTCCAAGATAAATACGAGATATTTTGCATTAATAATGAAAGTCGTAACGGTTCATTTTTGGTAAACGATCAGTTAGATTTCATGAATGATAGCCCCCTCTTGTGTATGGATTTATAATGACCGTTACAGTAAAATTCTAATTCTAAAATATTACGATAGTCAGGTTTAGCTAACGATCTGCTTTTCAGTTGCTTGACATTGCCTAAAGAAGGCGAGACGCGTCGCGACTCAAATAAAATAAATTATTGTAGAACAGTATTACATGTGTATTTACTTTGAATATTTTTTGAAAAATTTTTTTAAAAAAGATGATTATAAAGAGTTGATTTGATAATTGTTTGTAAATGTTTTAAAAGTAAATAGTGAAGTTAAATAAAAGAAAGAACTTGTTAATGATATCTGAAATATTGTGTTTTAAATAACGAACTAAGGCCACGCTCGTAACAATATTATTATTTAAAACCCCAATCAAAATCATAGATAATGAGAAAGCACAAGAAATCATAAAAGAACATCATGACAGTATGCATGGAAGACACGTTGGAATAAAACGTTGTATAAACAAAATAAAGCAAAGATATAGCTGGAAAAATTTAAGTAAAATGGTGAAGAATTATATAAATAATTGCAAGACATGTGCAAGAAATAAAGTGCAAAAGTACACGAAAGAACCTCTCGTAATAACCGATACACCAACTAATAGTTTTGAAGTGATAACAATTGACACTGTTAGACCATTAAGAATGTCAAATGGATACAGATACATACTGACTCTTCAATGTGCATTATCGAAGTACATAGAAGCTTATCCTATGGAAACGAAAGAAGCACGCTCAGTAGCAAAAGCAATAGTAGAGAAATTTATTTTAAAATATGGATGTTTTAACGTTATGAAAACAGGTAGAGGAACTGAATTCAATAACGAATTAATTAAAAAAATCTGCAAGTTACTTAAAATAAACCAGGTCACATCAACACCATTTCATCATGAAACATTAGGTTCTATAGAAAGAAACCACCGAGTATTAAATGAATATTTCAGAACTTTCATAAATGATGATGACTGGGAAGAGCTAATGCCATATTATGTGTTCTGCTATAACACAACACTACACACGAACAACAACTATACTCCATTTGAACTAGTGTTTGGAAAAATAGCATCATTACCATCACAGATACTCAGAGATGAAGTAAGACAAATGATATTGACAGCATTGATTAAAAAGAGCACATGCCAAACGCAATGAATTACTGCAAAAAGCTAAGGAGTAAAAAAAATTCTCAGAGACGAAAGTCAGCATCCCTCAAATTTCAAAGTGAATGATTTCGTATATCTACACACTGAAACTAGACATAAACATGAAAGTCCATTTCAAGGACCGTATAGAATTATTGAACAGATAGGTGTAAACTCTAAGATAGACATAAAAGGAAAGCATAAGATAGTACATAATAATAGATTAGTCAAAGATAGAAGTAACCGATAATGATAGTCATAAGATTCAAAAATATTTTTTTGCTTTTCTTTTTTTCCCTTTTACAAAAGATTTTTTTTTGCTTAAAGGGATAGGATGTAACATACCTCTAGCTTACTATAGCCTACTGTAACATACATACATACAGGCATACATATTACAAATCTAAGTTGTAAGCAAGTCCAAACAAAATTAGTCGAAACAAGTAAAAACAATTTCGGTATAGTTCACATTCTTTAACATGCCTACATGAATCTAAATTGGGAAAGAATTTCCAAATCATAAATTATCGCCCCTCCCATAAAATAAAAAGAAACAAGATTTCATAACCGCAAGCACAATGAAACGCAAGTGCGAAGAAATGCATGTCAACATGCTCTGACTGCACTCGAGTGTCATAACAAATGGGTTCACGCATTTCACTGACTGACCCATTTGAACTAGCCGAGCAAGAATCTATTGCGCAAGATGTTTCTCTTGCTTTATTTATCGATGATATTTTGTGTGATATTCTGAGTGGACAATGTTAGTGTTCATTCTTTATTGATTTGTAAATTTCTGTTAAGAAATTTTTTTGAGTTTACAATTTTGTTTGGACATGCACTAAATGTTTGTATAAATTAAGTGCAATTTAATATGAAAAATACAGTCGATTTGAGACAGTCAAAGGTGCATATTTTTTGAATATTCCGAGCTGCTTTTACTAGCAAAAGGAATAAATCCCAATTGGTGATTAGAGCCGGGGAATTCAATTATCTAAGTGTATAAGTATACCCGAGTAGACTTCGGCTGGCGATAACTGCCATCATAAAAATATAAAAAAAATATAATATATTTATATTAACAATGACGACTTCACAGGAAAATTCAACATTATTACAGCAGTGACGTCTTCTTTTGGATGTAACTTAATTTTGATTTTGATTTACATACTTATTCCCAATTTAGTCTGGCCAACCCCTTGTAAATATTGAATTTTAATTTCGATTCTAATATTTGTCGAGTTTCCTATATATATAAAGGTACGAGATACTTATTTCGCTGTGAGGTCTTCCGTCTACATTTTCATCGATACCGACACAAAATCTTCAACGAAATGAAAGACGACGTTAGTGTAAATCAGAAGATCTTTTACTCTGATGGAATGTAGATGAGCTCACGATACCTGTATCGTGAACGAATTTGTTGGAGCTGTGTCCGGTTCTTGTACCGACACAGTAAGTAATTTATTGTCCGTCGCAATGAAGATGGTGATATGATGATGCTTACGATACTTGTATCGTAAGTTACTTGTTGATTGTTTTCTTAATCGAGACTCGCAGAAGCGAAAGCTAATGGTAAAACAACACCTTGTATATGATATTGAAAACTGATATATTTAATTTATTTTGCACGATATTTTTACAAGCTTACAAAAAACTAGAGTTACTTAAAGCTAGGGTCAATAATCATTACAGCAGTAAACGCATTGCTGACATACACAAAATTAGCGCATTTACAAATTACTAAAGCGAATGACCTGTGCTGGTTGCGCGGTTTAATTTTCGTAAATGCGCCAATTTATGTGTTGTCAGCGAATGCCTTTATGCTTTCTAAGAGAAGGTCAATGATTTCTGAAATGCATGCAAATGAATTGATGAATTGTCTTTGTTGATTTAATTAAGCTTGAAAAAAGACTTAAGATTAAACATCCTCCACCGCCTTGAACATTGAGTTCAGTATTATATATACTATTCTAATGTTAGGCATCGAAGGTTACGCTAAAATCAGGACGACTTGTTTTAGGCTCGTTCTCGAATCGTCTGATTGATTTTCTTGGTGATGGCTTTGGTGGGTTTTTGATTCGTTGACAGATAGTCGCTCTGAATTTCCAAATGATGATGGTGCTTAAAGCAGCCACGAGCAGCAAAGCGGCATATGCTATAGTGTATTGATGAACATCATGTGCTTGAAGATGGGTCTTAGGTGGTAATTCGTTGTATAGTTGTTTAATCTTTTCCTTTATGGCATCTAGTCCTGCCCAATGTCTATGATAGTGATATGTCTCGTTATATTCTGATAGCAAATGTTGGGTGGCTATAACATCCGATAAATTTCCAGAGGGCGTATAGGAGAGTCTGGAAATTGATGGATAAATGCTGTGTCCCTGTATTGTTATCAGTTCTTGTTTGATCATGCAATCGCTTTGAATTTTCAAATTCCCTGTTTTCTCCAGAATTGTTTGCGTGATGTTATTTCCACAAACTACGTTAAGTATGGTTTTGGACTTAAGAGCATAGATCCATTCATTTGGATGATTCAACTGTATCCAGTGGGGTCCGTCTCAAACCCTTGAGACTTGACAGGACGGTAATGGCGGCAGGTGGTTAACTAGATCGACTTCGCAGGAACTGATGTTTGACCCTTTTCGATATATTGGGTGTTTTTGTTTGCAGAGGTGCTGGCCTTCAGCTATGATGGGGCAAGATTGAAATTCGTATTCCGTTATCGGATAATATTGATCCCGATGCATATTTATTACCAAATATGGGGTTGATGGATGAATGGTGAAGAAGGTGTTGTTGACCAATACTGGTATAGAGACAAGTTTGAATAATTCAAAGTCTTCAAGGGTCAGTAATGGTATTCTGAGGCGGAATATCAAGTGCCTTGTTGCTATTCTTGCTTCGATTGTCATCAAGTTGTAGAATTTTAATACTTATTCTGGGTTACTGGAAGCCATAGCAACGATGACATGTGTTCAGTTGTCAGCTCTCGTCTTAATTGAGGTGGTGAGATGAGCTGTGGACTGATTTTTCCATGGTGAGTGTCGACGAGTACGTCTACAATCGAAGCGTGGATTTGCTGGAAGCATATGGCGGATAAGGTAGCCTGCATTGTCAAAGATATGAATGCTTGTGATAGCCTTTCTTCTTTAAGTTCCTTTGTTAGACCGTTGACCTTTCTTGCGAGACTAGTGATATGCCCCCTTAAGTTTTGAAAGTGCTTATCTACTATGTCCTGGTTTTTTTTCATCACATTTGTCGTAGTAAGCAATAACATTCCACTCACTTGAGATAATGTTTGTAACACCCAAGTTTTCAAAGTATATTCTCGGCTGTGAGTGGAATGGACTCAATTCAACGGGACTACCATGTGTCAGTGGTAATAAAAGGCACGTTGGTAGTAATGTGACTACCGCTGAGCCTGGTGACCGGCGAGCCTTTTTCTTCGGGGACGAGTATGTGTCTGGTGACTGATAATTGCCATCGGTATGCTTCGCAGTAGATATAGTTTGTTGTTGTAGTTTATGGGTACTTGTCAATTGGTAGTGATCTAAATTCTTCAATTTAGTACTATGCTGGATTTTGACGTTGGACAACAGTTCTGTGGCTTCGTCTAAATCGTAGTCCCTTTCGATAGGTAATGGCGCAAGCTTATGTATGGGACGACGTAACACTCCACTGGAGGTTCTAATATCAGCTACTCGAACCAGGCCATCATTTCCATTGTGGATTTTAATTATTCGACCCAACGGCCATTTTAATGCCGGTATATTGTCTTCTTTTATAGGTGCATAGTGCCAGGTTGAACATTTTGGCAGCGTTCCTTCCATTTATATATATATGTTGCAACTGATTCAAATATTCGCCAGACCATTTTCTCCAGAATTCATTTTTGATATGTGTAACGAGTTTCCATCGTGTAATAAGGTTTACATTAAGTGGTTTGGTGTCGGCATCTATCATACCAACAAGGGGTTCTCCGATGAGGAAGTGTCCTGGAGTCAAGGCGTTGAGATCGTTAGGGTCAGAGGACATTGGTGTGATTGGTCTGGAATTTAAGACTGCCTCAATTTCGACAATAGCTGTTTCGAGTTCTTCATATGTTAGTGAAGCGGCTGCTAACGTGCGCTGGAGAAGATGTTTAGCTGACTTTACCGCAGCTTCCCAGAGCCCGCCAAAATGCGGTGCTCGAGGGGGAATGAAGTGAAAATCAATGTTCTTCCTACTACATACTCTTGTTAACTTTTCTATTGCAGTTTCAGATCCAATCATGTCCTTTACTGCTTCTAACTGGTTTTTGGCACCCACAAAGTTTGTCGCATTATCACAGTAAATGCTTGCGCAGTGACCTCGTCTACCCATAAAGCGTTTAAGTGCCCCAAGGAAGCCTTGTGTTGTTAAATCGGTGACTAGTTCAAGGTGAGTTGCCTTGGTAGCAAAACAACAGAATACTGCTATGTAAGACTTCTGTGGCCTTTTTCCTCTGATCTTGTAGTGGTTCCATACTGGTCCGCAAAAATCTACTCCTGAATTGACGAACGGTCTTGCTGGCTGAACTCTATCTGCAGGCAAATTTCCCATTAACTGTGAAAGTAGTTTGGGCTCTGTCTTTGCACATCGTACACAATTCTTTACTATAGATCGCACCAGAGTTTTACCTTTTATTGGCCAAAATATTTGTCTCGCAATTAACAACACCGCCTGAGGTCCCACATGATAGTTATCTTTATGTAGCTCGCTTAGCAGTAATTTTGTGAAAGGATGCGTGTATGGCAACAATATTTGATGTTTGGCGTCATATGAAAGATTTGAGGCTTCAAGTCGGCCTCCAACTCTGATGAGTCCTCGAGTGTCTATGAATGGGGTGAGACTGCAAAGAGAGCTGTTTTGTTAACTTCTGCAAAGCGTTTTAGATGGTCGAGATCATCTTTGATCTCTTGCTCTTGAATGTGCCTTATTATAGCTACTTAAGCTTCGTTTATTTCGTGTATGGAGAGTGATTTAACCGTACTACTTGCTTGTTGTGGATTGCGATGTCTCATGATAATTATAAAGCGTGCAATATAAGCGAGCGTATTACATAACTTCCTGAACGAATTTCCATGATCGATTTTGTCGATTATGGATGTTGAATCTTCGGCTGCTGAGGCTGATAACGTGAACCCCTTTTTCTCTAACTTGCATTCTTCTGTTTTCAAGTATGATGGTGGCCAAAGGTCTTCAGTGCCGTGTAGAAAGGTGGGGCCGTAAAACCAAAGTGTGGAACCTTCGAGTTTTTCGGGCTCTATTCCTCGGGAAAGAATGTCAACAGGGTTGTCCTTGGAACTCACGTGGCGCCATTGCGTGGGAACGCTCACGTCCTGGATACTTGAGACTCTATTTGCAACGAAAGTATGAAAGTGTGATGATGAAGAATTTAGCTATGCTAGGACTATTTCGGAATCAGACCATAGGAATACAAGCTCTTTCCTCATTCGTAAGTCCCTTTGGATGCGATTATCCAGTTCCGCTACCAATTTAGCTGCACAAAGCTCTAGTCGAGATAATGTGGTTTGCTTCATTGGAGCTATCCTAGATTTATCCCATAATAGGCGCACTACAATAATGTTGTCCTTATCTATGGATCTTTCATATGCAGCTGCACCGTATACTTTCTCTGAAGCATCTGCGAAGACATGAATTTGCACTACTTTGGGGATTCTATGAGAAAATACATGCCTTGGAATATTTATGTTGCTCAGTAACTTTAGACCTGATCGAAATTTAATCCATGACGTATGTAATTCTTGGGGTAACGCTGCATCCCATTGAAGTTGAATGTCCACAGCCTTTGAAGATATAATTTAGCATTCACCACAACTGGAGCCATAATACCTAATGGGTCGTATAGGTGAGCAATATCCGAATACGTTGTTCGCTTTGTCACCTTACATGATTCAATTTGTGCAGTCTTTACACGGAAAGAGTCAGTCTTAGGAAGCCAGATCAGACCGACCGTTTTAATGTGCTCGTCCAATTTATTGTTGAAATCTAGTTGGAGCTCTTGATCTGTTGGAGGTATGCTCTGCAGCAGGCGCTGGTGATTTGCACACCATTTTCTTAATTTAAAGCCAGATGTGCTAAGTATCGATTGGAGCTGAGTTTGGATGTCAAGAGCTGCTGATAAGGTGTCTGCACCGGTGAGAACATCATCCATGTAGAAGTCACGTTTGAGTACTTTCGACCCCACAGGATAAGTCTGAGCTTGATCCTGTGCCAATCTTTGTAGACATTTAGTGGCTAGGTATGGCGTACACGTCGTTCCGCATGTTACTGTTGACAGTTGGTAGACCTTAAGCGATTCACTTGGATCAGACCTCCACCAAATTAGTTGATATTTACTATCGGATTCTTCAACTTCTATTTGCCGATACATTTTCTCGATATCAGCAGTAAATACGAATCGTGCTAATCGAAAACGTAAAAGAATGGAAAAGACGTCATCCTGTATAGTTGGACCCGTGCATAGTATGTCATTTAAGGATATGTTATTCGATGTTTTTGCTGCAGCGTCGAATACTACTCTAAGTCTTGTGGTGCTGCTATCCGGCTTCATGACACAATGATGAGGCAAGAAATAGTATGGTGCCTTAATGATGTTGATGTTGACTTCCCGCATATGACCCAAGCGAAGATACTCCTCCATAAATTCCACATATTGTGTTTTAACCATCTCATTATTGGCTAACTTTCGTTCCAATGATCTAAATCTTTGCAAAGCAATGTCTTTCGATTCCCCTAATCTAGTAGGCTGAGCTAGAAATGGGAGACTTACGATAAAACGTCCACTTAAACTTCTTCTTGTGTTTTGATTTGCATATTCCACAGATTGCGTCAGCTTGAGACATATTATTGATCTTCCCTGCCACAGTCCAACCAAAAACAGTGTTTTGAAGTGTTGGTAACATTTCATCCAACTTTATCTGGCCAATTGACCAGAGTGAATAGTAAATCTCTGCAGCAATCAGCAGATCAATAGACCCAGGTCGATCGAAGGTTGGATCAGCTAACGCGATGTTTTGGGGTAGCGGCCAAGCTGAAGTATCTATTGACTTAGTGGGTTGAACTGAAATGATTTTTGATAGCACATGGGCTTCGAGTCTTGTAGTAAAATTATTTATTCTAGATTGCAGCAGTACGTTCACTCGACTATGGGATTGTTGTCTCCGCTGACCAATGCCCTCAATGTGTAATTGCTCTGCAATTTCTGTTAATTCTAATTGTTTCGCCATCTTCTCGGTCATGAAGTTCAACTGAGGGCCTGAGTCTAAGATGGCTCTACATTCCACTTTTTTACCTCTGTTGTTAATTAGATTAACGACTGCTGTGCTGAGGAGAACATAGCCCTTCAATGACTGAGCTGTTTTCGTTGTCAACGATATTGATTGCTCGTGTGCCTGACTGAAATGTGTTGATGATAATTTGTTGCTTGCTGGGTGTGCAGCAGTAACTTGACTCTGAAGATTTTTGCTTTGCGTAGATGATGATCCGGACTTGGAAAAGGCGTTATCAGTATGCAAAAAAGTGTTATGTCTTTTTGAGCACTTGGTGCATCCTCGGGCTGTACAAGTATCGAACCGGTGACCTGCATTGAGACAGTTGAAGCACACATTGACTCCTTTCGCATGAGCAATGCGCTTGAGTGGAGTTAATTCTTGAAATATCCGACATGCAAACAGCTGATGATTACCTTTGCACATGGTGCAAACTGATCCGTTGGTCACTGTTGAAGCAAAAGCCCTTGAGACACCTATTCTACGGTTATTATCTTAAGTGGGTTTACCTTTGTTTCCTAGGGTCTCTAATGATTGGAAGCGCGTTTCTAAAAACACTAAGAAGCTCTTCATAGATTGCAGTACTCTGGGCTGGGCCAAAGATTGCTCGTAAATCGTGTGTGTAGTGCGGTCCAGTCTCTTTATCAATAGATGATGTAAAAGTGGATCCCAATGGTTGATGTTTATTCCCAAGTTTTCTAAGCCGAGTAGGCATTCCTGGGTTATGTCATGCAGGGCCTTTATGGCAGAAGAACTTTCGTTGGTTATACTGGTCTGCGACAGCAGTCTATTTAGTAGTGCAGTTACCAATAACCTAGGGTTCTCGTACCTTTCGGTGATAATCTTCCACGCAGCAGAGTAATTTGTATCCGAAATAGTAAGATGTCGCACTAATTTCTCGGCCTCGCCTGATAAGCTGCTTTTGAGATACCACATCTTCTGGCTCTCCGACATTGTCTGCTTGTGCACTACTTCAGTGAAAAGATCATGAAATTACCGCCATTGCAAGTAATCGCCATCAAAACGTTGCAGAACAATTTTAGGCAGTTTCATCACAGAGTTTGTACTCACATCTGCTTTGTGGTCATTGCTCTTACTACCCACATAATTGTATAGTTGCGCCAAAGTATTTTGAACTTCTTCCACTAAACTGAAGTATTCCTCTGCATCCTAACTTATTATTGTGGGATCATCGACACTATCCCAGATTTTGTAGTGGAGCCTTTGAACATCATGTAAGTATTGTTCTATTGTTTTGATCTTAAGCTGGCAGAATTGCTCTGTATAATCTTCCTTTATTGTAGCTAATCCTGGTACTGTTTTACGCAATACAGCTAAAACAGATCGTTGTTTATGTAAAATTCCGGAGATTCTTGCACCAAATTTCTCATTCTTATTTTCTGTATGGGTGAATTGCGTTGTTGCTAGATTATCTTCACTATTAATGTCTTTCAATGCGTTATCCTCTTTATCGATTGGCTCACGCTTCTCTTCTAAGGGTTCAGTGAATTTTTTAATTGCCTCAATCTTTTCATTCATATCTTGGATTATCTGCTCATCGACCTTCTTTATCGCTTGATAATAACCAGTTGAGAGGTATGGATGATGTGATATGTCTCCCGATTGCTTCATAATGACTGCGTTCTTTGAAGAAAATTCATTCCAGCAAGCATTTAGGGCATTCGATCTTTACTTTAGATAAGCTAAAGTTTTCTTGTCCGCGGGATCCGTCTTATAGTTGACGATTATCTTTTGAATTTCGCCTCCAATCTTCTTCTGCGAAGTTATACGGTCTTCTAAACTCTTGATCAAATCATACGATCACGTCGGGGTCACCAATGTAAATCAGAAGTTCTTTTACTCTGATGGAATGTAGATGAGCTCACGATACCTGTATCGTGAACGAATTTGTTGGAGCTGTGTCCGGTTCTTGTACCGACACAGTAAGTAATTTATTGTCCGTCGCAATGAAGATGGTGATATGATGATGCTTACGATGCTTGTATCGTAAGTTACTTGTTGATTGTTTTCGATTCTTGTACCAAAACAATCTTAATCGAGACTCACAGAAGCGAAAGCTACTGGTAAAACAACACCTTGTATATGATAATGAAAACTGATATATTTAATTTATTTTGCACGATATTTATACAAGCTTACAAAAAACTAGAGTTACTTAAAGCTAGGGTCAATAATCATTACAGCAGTAAACGCATTGCTGACATACACAAAATTAGCGCATTTACAAATTACTAAAGCGAATGACCTGTGCTGGTTGCGCGTTTTTATTTTCGTAACTGCGCCAATTTATGTGTTGTCAGCGAATGCCTTTATGCTTTCTAAGAGAAGGTCAATGATTTGTGAAATGCATGCAAATGAATTGATGAATTGTCTTTGTTGATTTAATTAAGCTTGAAAAAATGACTTAAGATTAAACAGTTAGCTTCCTGCTCAGTACCGTGCTCCTGAGGTGGTCTTGACACTGCACTACGAGGTGATTTCGTACAGATAGAATACCTTGCCTCAATGGACGGGGCCGATCCTTAGGCGCTCGTGGTTGAATTCTTAAGGTTTTTGAGCCACAAATTCACTGGATAACTAATTAATAATTAGAAATCATCACCAAGATACCGCCTTTTGGTATCTTCGTCTCAACTATTTTATATAAGTTACACTAATTACCCTTACAACCTTCATTGACTTTTATCAAAAAATGCAATAAATATACACTGCAGGGATTTTATACGGAGCTATCAAAATGACTGCTGCCGTCTTTTCTTTTCCTCGTCAAAAAAAAATCTCCCACCACCACCCGCCTTCGTTTTTCTTTTTCCTCACAGTTTTTCAATCCATCTATATGGTATATTGAAAGTCAGAGGTGTACTCCCAGGCCAGCAACCTAAAAAGCTAGTCTGTCAGCACTTCTCTGATTTTCTCCACCGAGGCGAGTCGGATAAGCCTCTACAATCAGTAACCTAACCAACCGATTGCAAAGCCTCTATCGCTCCGGATACCTCCCTCCGAGCTCTGACCAGCATCGTTCGGGAGTGTGTCCCCAAGTCTCTACACAAAAACCGAGTCTCTAAAAAGTTGAAATTCAGCACCAAATGTGCCAGCACAGCGAAAATTGAAATTTTTCAAAGACAGGCTCAAATTGGAATTCCAACGGGGGTGTAACCTCCGTTGGGTACCATGTGGGAGGGGTTTCCACGCATTGTGAAGGAAGGGAGAGGACAAATGAATTTACTAACGAGAGGTATACCGGCCGCTAGGCTGGCGGGGTTCTAAACGGCATATTGGTGTCCTGCAGCTACCAGTTAGGATGGCCGGATCCGTTCTTAGGCCTACCAGGATTAAAACACATACATCAGTGCTTCTAACGGACTTCTTAGTTAAAGCAATCAGTAATGAGGGCCTGATGTCTTTGGCGTGATAGAACCCTACCGGTTTTCCCTGCAAATCCTCAAGTTCGTAAAGGGAGTTTTCCTTTCTTTGCTTTAATACGACACTTTACACATTTTCGTCCTAATTTTGCACTGAGCTGCTGTTGAAAATTGCTCCGCATAAAATTTCTTCGGTATACTTCTTGACCAATTCTGAAATTAACAAGTTTAGCTCTTACATTATAAGCTTTTGCACCCTGTTCGAACGCGTAGTTTTAATTTTCCTGTGATGTCGTACGGCTCAATCTTAGTTTGTCCTCAGCATTCAGTGTTAGAGGTTCACTCAGAGTTCCGAGGCTCTTTAAGAAAGGAATATGAGCTAGAGTGTTCGATCCTTTGCTGACCAAAAAGTACCCTGTAGAGTTAGAAGCCAGTTGATTGGTGGACTGCGGTCCTAAGGGAGGTAGCAATATGGCTCAGCTTCTCATTCCACCGCGTATGCTCTAATCCCTGACAATAAAGACCGGTTCACCTTCTCTGATGCATTAGCCTGTGGCGAAAAAACTGCTGTTAGCAAGTACTTAACACCATACTTATCCACCCGTCTGGCAAATTGAGCAGAGAGAAACTGAACTCCATTAGAAACTATCGCTTCCGGGATTCCAAAAAGGTGAAATACTTCTGTCCCGTGAAAGAGACGTTGTGAGTTGTAAGTAGATGCCTTTTCATTGGTTTCAAAATTGGAAATTTAGAGAAGTGGTCAAGAACTATCAATTTACAGACATTTCCGTTTATAGATGTGGGATATGGACTTAAGAAATCAAGGTACTACCTTTGCCAAGGGCTATTGTCACAGACTGAGCTCCCATTGTCTAAGGATAGTATTAGGGGCTTTATTTTCTTTAAACACATCACAGGCGCCTACCTAGTTTCTGACATCGATTGTGATTCGAGGTCAGTACAGATGTCTTCTCAATTGTTCCAGTGTTTTCCCTATGCCTCGGTGAGAAGCTAGTAGCGCATCAATCCACCTTGAAATAGCGCCGGAGACAAGCCCTAGTGGAATCCAAGGCTTCGAAGCTTATCCCTCCTGAATCGGACCGCCTGTTCTCGGAAGAGTCCGAATATAAACCTAGCCATCCCTGACACACAGATCTGGTAGTTTGTTGGAAGCCAATTTAACTTTCTACCTCAGCTCCTCATACTCCAACAAGTTGAAATATGAAGATCTAAGGTCAACTTCCGGACCAGGATCTTCAGATGGTTAGACGATGTCACAGTGAGAATGTGACAGGCCGAGGTCGAGTGCGTGGAGTCAATCCGATCGGATGTTGCCTCGTGTTGTAGATCTAATCGATTAATCTAAACATAGCTAATGAATTAATTTAAAACAAGTTGTAGTGTTGTGTTAAACAATTTCCATATAAATCGTTAACTATAATTATTTAAAATTCGACGCGATCGTTCAATAAATAAATTATCAAAATTAAATTTTATCCGCCAAGTGAAGGGCTCTTCTATGCCCTATCAACATTCTATAAGCCAGCAGCACGGTAACGTTTCCTTTCCTTCGCTTCATCTGTGATCAGTGCAAATGCATTAGCACTTGTCACTGATCAGCAATCCGGGTGCACTCAGCTGTGGTCATTGAACTGCACGGTCTGAGGTATTGAAAGCAGCAATAGGCATAACACTATTGTTGTTTTTTTTTACCTCGCTGTGTCGTAGACTGCTGCTGGTGGCGCCCAAATTTATGTGTTGTTGTGTGTCGCTTTTTTTCTTTTTTGCTTTTTTGTTTTTGCCTTCAGCAAGCAGAATTTTATTTTAGATTTCTGCAACATTCGCGGATTAAGAGCAAATCGGTTTTCGGTGTACTGCCACCTTAACTCAAAAAATCCGGCAATTCTTGCGCTAAGTGAAACCAAGGTCGTTTCTGATGCTGATATTAATCAGTATCACGTCCCTGGTTACAGCTTCGTGCCTCTTTTTTCTCAGCATAGAGGGATCGCAGTATATATTCGGAATGATGTGGCCTTTACTATTCTTCAAGATTTTCCTTCTCCTAATCCAGAGTTTAATTATATCTGGATTAGGTTCAAACTTCACAAGCACATCATATACTTCTGTTTCCTTTATCGCAACCCAAATATGTCTGATGACGACACGGTATCCGTATTTGACAATATCTCCAACAATATTGATCATTTGCTTTCTGTTTCCCCCTCTTCCGAAATCGTCCTGGCAGGCGATTTTAATGTTCATAATATACCGTGGCTCAGACATTCTTCTACCACAAGTCCTGCGGGCCGTTTCGTTGAACTCTTCTGTGAATCATTTAATTTGCAACAGCTAGTGGATGCACCAACGCGAATTCCTGATGCAGCTGGAGATAAAGCTAATTTACTCGACTTGTTTCTAACATCTCATCCTGACAAATATTCCATTTCAGTCGGTTCCCCTCTTGGAAATTCAGACCATTGTTTAATCACTGCTCAATTTACCACCTCAAACCTGTGCCGACCAACTGCTCCACCTACAAGTAGGCTTCTTTGGCACTATAAGAATGCTGATTGGGAAAGTCTCAATAAGTATCTTAAAGAAATTGATTGGTCGGTCTGTTTTGCTTCGAGGGATGTTGATGAATGCACATTACAATTTAGTAACATACTAAATCTTGGCATGCGTGAATACATTCCGTATTCTTACAGCAGGTCTCAACAACAGCATGATCGCTCCTGGTTTAACGATAAGTGCAACCAAGCTATAAAAGCGAAAGAGTCTGCTTTTCGCGCCTATCAATTGCATCCATGTCCGGAAATGAAACAAGTCTACAAGACTGCACGGAACACCTGCAAGTCCATTATCCAGAGAGAAAAATTTCTTTTTGACCAGAATAAGAGACAAAGAATCTTGACAAGCCGCAAAGGTAGCAAAGGTTTCTGGTCCCTGGTCAAAACCATCAGGAACAATTTCACCAGTTCCTCTATACCTTCACTACTTAATAATGGTGAAGTGATAGTTGACTCCCTGGATAAAGCTAATATTTTAGCTGCTAGATTCGCTTCAAATTCTCGTCTTCCACCAACTTCACAAACACCTGTTTTGCATCGCCCGTGTGAATGTGTACAAGAGCCAATACACGTTCGTACGAGGGATGTGGTCAGGGTCCTTAAGGGGATCAACGTCTCCAAAGCCGCAGGTCCTGATGGTTTTTCGCCCCTGTTAATTAAAAGCTGCGCCTCATCCTTGGCTAAACCTCTGCGCAAACTCTTCTACTTGTCTTATTCGACAGGAAAATTTCCAACTGCTTGGAAGCTAGCTCACGTTCAGCCTATTCCTAAGAAAGGAGAGGGTAGCGATCCCTCAAATTATCGACCAATTGCCATCACTTCGATTCTTTCAAAGGTTTTTGAATCTATCATTAACTCAAAATTAATGAAGTATCTAGAAACTAATCATCTCATCAACGATCGCCAATATGGCTTCCGAGCTGGACGCTCATCTGGAGACTTGCTGACCTTTCTTACGGAACGCTGGAACCGTAGTCTTCATAATTTTGGTGAGTCTAAAATCGTTGCCCTAGATATTTCAAAAGCCTTTGATAGAGTCTGGCATCCAGCCCTTTTAGCCAAACTCAAAGCACTTGGTCTCTCCCCTCCTCTTGTATTATGGATTGAAAGTTTCCTATCTAGTCGCCAAATACGTGTTGTATTAGATGGCGTTACGTCTGAACCGCATCCCATAAATGCCGGTGTACCTCAAGGCTCTGTTATCTCTCCAACTCTCTTTTTAATTTTCATTAATGATCTGCTTTCCCTTACTTTCAATCCCATCCATAGTTTCGCAGATGACAGTACTCTTGATTTCGCTTACTCCTTTGACACTCTTGCAGAATCCAGGGAGAATGCTGCATGTGTTAAACGAGATTGCATGACTAGATCATTGAATAACGATCTTGCCAATATCCTCGCTTGGGGCAAAGCGAATCGCGTCGAATTCAATGCATCAAAGTCCCAAAGCTGTCTTATCTCATTAAAACAAGATCATAACTTAACCACACCCGTTTCTTTTGATGGAGCATTCATTTCTGATTCACCGTCACTAAGCATTCTTGGCATTAATATTTCCAGTAAGTTAAACTGGACAGATCACATCTTCTCTGTTGCCAAAGAAGCATCGAAATGTCTTGGATTTCTGAAAAGGTGTAAGAAATATTTCAGCCCGTCAAATCTAGCGCTCCTCTACAAGTCCTACATTAGACCTAGAATGGAATACAACTCCCATATATGGGCCGGGGCTGGTCGCACAGCCTTAGCTTCATTGGATATTGTCCAAAAGAGAGCCTTCAAGCTCATTGGCGATTTGGCAATAACTTGTCATATAGACTCACTCGAGCACCGCCGCAATGTTGGATGCCTTTCGCTCCTTTATCGCTATATGCATGGTCAATGTTCTGATGAAATATCTAGTCTAATCCCTTGTAGAATGATTCCTGCACGCAATACTCGCGCTGCAAACCGCGCACATCCTTTAACCCTTCAAATTACTTTCGGCCGTACAGTAAAATTCAGAGATGCTTTTTTATCCCGAACAGTGCGAATGTGGAACAGCTTACCATCTTCTGTTTTTCCTCCGGCATACAATCTGCGGAAGTTTAAGGGCGACATACATCGGCACCTCCGCCACTTTCCTCATATCCCCTAATCCTTTCCCTATCTCCTTCCTGCCATGCTGTGCTTTGCATCATAGGGTATCCCCTGAGCTTGGCTTAATAATATATAAAAAAAAAAGGCCATCAGGGATGACGTTCAATCACTCTTTTCTGTGTTTAATGGCGAAGTCGAAAGCTTCAGACTCCTTCGAGAAAGTCTACCGCTGAGGTCCTTTTGAGACATCAGCCATTTCAAGCTCGCATGGTCAGTCACTATCTTGAACGGCATAAGTTCAATGAAGGATCGGAACTTTTATACACTTATCATTGCTGCTAAGCATTGTTGCTCTGTGACGGTGTAGTTTCGTTGTAATGAATCCAACTTTTTCCAGACGTAGGCTATCGGCTTCTCGTGGCCATCGTCATCTAGTTGCAGCAGCACTCCTCCAATACCTTGTTGGTACGCATCGCACTGGATAACGAACGGCCTGGTGAAATCTGGACTCACTAGCAACGGAGCAGAAGTAAGTTTCTGCTTCAGAGCTTAATCTTTTCTACGTTGATAGTGAGGCCAGGTTTCCTCAAATTATCCGCTACAAGAGCTAGTAGAACAAGATGAGACTCAAAGTCTTGTGACAAAATTAAGGCTCCGGGAAATAACGCCCGAAAGCCCGAAGGCCCGCGAAGAAATGTGAAATAAAACCCAAAGTAGGTGACAAAAGGGCCAACAAAAAAGTGAACCAAATCCCAATATTCAGATCAAGAGAACAAGCAAATGAAGTACAGCTCAAAATATTGATAATGATGTGTGCAATATAGGAACGCGTCGCGTGGGTGCAACGGAAAGGCGCCGCCCGATCGCGAGAAAGCGCCGCTTTAACGCTCCTCCCCCACCCGCGGGACGCGTTCTTACTTTTCACACATTATTTGGAAATTTTTCATTCATTTCTGAAATGATTTTTGGGCATTACTTTATCAGGATCAATTTTGTTTCTTGGGCTTAAGTTCATTTACGAATTTTGGATTTTATATCATTATCAAATATCGCCCAAACCGACAAGTGAAATAAAACCCAAAAGTTTGAAATATAAATTTGCCACGAAAAATTTATATGGAACTTTCAGGTCTTATTTCACTTATCACTTTCGGTCGTTATTTCGTTGGGCATTATTTTCCGGACCCCAAAATTAACAGGTCGTCTAGATAGACAAAAACGTTCTCACGAAGATCAAACGGGATAACGTTATCCATTAGGCGGCTCATGATTTGTGGAGCGTTGCGTAGACCGAATGGCATCACTGTGTACTGATAGATAGGATGACCAGGAACTGTAAAAGCGGTTTTCTGGCCAAATTTATTAATGATGTTTAAAACATTGGTGCATGAAGATAAGGACCTTTCCGGCGTAGAAAAATTTCAGTATCTAAGGTCGTGTCTCCAGGTTGCGTGATAAAATCACTACAGGTGACAAGTAAAAATTATCAAGAAGCTTTACAAATATTAATAAAATATACTAAAAAAACGTTTAAAATAAATAACTTTTGTAAATAAATCACACTAAAAAGTAAACAATTATTTTTTCCTTTCTCAGATATTATCTGGTATATGAAAGTGATTTCAGCTTTAACTCTGTTGATGGTGTCCAAGTAGTTAACGCCATTAATACTGTTAATTCTGAGACAGTGGGATCAGATGATATATCGCCCCGTTTTATAAATTATTATTTAGCCCTGGCTCGTCTAACCCATCCTCCACATTTTCAATATGAGCTTGACTGCCGCACAATTTCCTAGAACTTGGAAAAGTGCGATTGTGTTGGCCCTTGCTAAAGTTGCATCTCCTAATGACCCAAGCGATTTTTGACCAATTAGTATTTTTGTTTTTTGTCTAAGAAGCTTGAGAAGCTTATGCATGAAAGATCTTATTTTACTAGGAATCAAATCAAATGCTCACCACGTGGCTGTCAGGATTCAGAGCTGGGCACAGTTGCGATACTCGTAGGCTCTTGATAGGAGTCACCTGACTGTTCTGATACTCCTGGATTTTTCAAAAGCCTTCGACAGCGTCAACCAAGCTCCTTACCGTTTTATGAGACAAATTTGGTTTTACTTCAACCGCGGCATCACTTACCGGAAGCTTTCTGATTGGACGATCTCAGCGAGTCAAAGTCCATGATTTACTTTCAAGAAGCTTGCCTCTCACGTGTGGGGTACCTTGGGGTTCAACCTTAGGTCCTTTATTGTTTGGTATGTACATAAATTATCTGCCCAACGTAATAAAAGAATCCAAAATAAACTTGTATCCAAATGACGTCCAGATATACTTGGATAGGCCGGTTGGCCTGACAGAGGATTGTGTTATATATCTAAAACCATACCTGAAAAAGGATAACAAAAAAAAATATTTAAAAGAGTTCATCCATATAAATTTTCAATAAGCTAATCATGCTTAAGAATATGATTAGCTTATCTACTCGATAAGTGAAGAAAATTGCATCAGCAATTTTCTTCACATTCCATGCATTAAAACAAAATTATTCCTATGAAATAGAAACATTTAATTTAAAAAGAAAAATAAAACCAAAGGCAAACCGTACCTTCAGTACGATTTGTCGAAAATTACCATATGTATGTAAGAATGTACATACATATAAACAAAAAAAGCTTTCACGATCAGAAATGCGCGCCGCGAAAATACATTATATGTATACGCGCGCCGTAATTTCAATCGACGGGGCGGTGGCTGATGTTTATAAAAACATCAAATTTCATTTCTTCAAGCCATCGTCCAACGAAAAATATTCTGGACTTGTTTAAACAAGTTCAGAATAAATGAAAATTTTTCTCAGGGTAGAAATGCAACTATGCATTTTCTATCCTGAACGAGGGCTCTTGATCGCGACGAAAGTGTTCAAGAGCCGAGTTGTCATTTAACCTTAATACACGGCGGTGCGGCAGTAAAATTTAAAGAATCGAGTCGATTTTTAAAAATCCTATACGCGGCGGTCTCGGTTGAGTTTGAAAAAAGAATAAAAGTTAAAATCAAAGAAAAAGAGTTGTGTCTAAAAAAGAATAACAGTTAAAATTTAAGGAAAGAAAGTTGTGTTTGAAAATAAATAAAGTTAAGATTAAAAAGGAAAGTTTGTTTTGTGGTGTTTATAAGATAAGAAGGTGTGGTTAAAGTGACCCGACATACAAAAGAAAATATAGCAGTTGGCGCAGCCGGAGGATAAAGGAAGCCTACTTCACACAGACAAAGTATAAGCGCTCTAAAACCCTCTATCTTGCGAATCAAAAAGGAGTTGAAGACGGGATCGAATACTGGGCAAGATACCCTACCCTCCGCCTGAAGCTGAGTCTGGCTTCAGGAGTATTTCGATCTTGTCGGCTCGCAACGCTCGGGGTCGGATAGCTTTAACTGCCTCTGCTTGAAAAAACACGCATCCACCCCCTCATCAAAGCACAAAGTGCCAACGTGGGACAATAGCGAGCTTCATCCGAGCCCAGGAATAATAGACGTCCACATTAAGAGGAAAATTCCGACGCGACACCTGAAGGAAGATCAGATACATTCCAATCTACGATCTGCAGCTGAAAGGGACTTCGAAGTAGGCAAAGCGCCCCCCTCTAAGCTTTTATCCAGGGGAATTTAAGAAGGCCAACGGCCCCCCCCGGCAGCAAAAGAAATTCAAGCGACACAACCAGCGATCCTGAATTGAGAGGGACCTCGAAGAAGGCAATAATCCCCCCTCTCAATTTGAACCAAGGGAATTAAGACGGCAGAAGCCCCCCTAGCTGCAAATTTTACACACGATGGTTCATGAGCGAAGAAAGCTCCCACCAGGAAACACCGCCGTAAATCTCACCACTTCAACGAACTCCTCTACAATCTTCCTCGCCGGGCGTCGCACAGGAAGCACCGCCCCAGTACGAAGGAGGTAACGAGGGAGAAACATCCGCAACAGAGGGCACCAATACAACACCCCCACCAAACTCAGCGAGTAGAGGAGTCACTTTAAGGAGCGGGACAATCTTAACAGGTCCAAGTAAGATCTTCTAATTTAAATTTAGAAAATTATTTAAAGTATTCAGAGGGGAAAGTGTGAGACTTCTCCGAACTTTCGGTTATGCAGTGCGATTATATTGACAAGCAGTTTGCAAAGTCTCGAGAAGGAAGGCTTGAGCAAATCGCAAAATTTAAAGAAAGCACTGAAAAGTTCAAAGACAGCTTGAAGGAGTTTGGAGAACTATCGCAATCGCTTGAAGTTACAAATAAAAATAATAGTGTAGATTTAAGTGAAAGTGCCATCGACAGTGTCAGTGATTCCACCGTGAGTGAAATCCTTTTGAACTGGCTGGGCGACTCCCTTCTGGAAACTAGCATAGAAGAAACTAGCTCCCCAAAAGTGTCAAATTCTAGTTTCAAAATCCCCAATTTAAACATGGCAGATTACGCTAAAATCGCCAAATTGACTGCCCAGCTCGTTCCCCTATTCTTGGGAGAACAGCATCCAAAATTGAGCCTTTAGCTCCAAACATTCCTATGATGTTCTAGGCAAGTGATACAGTGCATTTCGGTGATGAACTATCAGCATTTTTACAAATCTTTCCCACCTTACTTCGAGGCGAAGCTTACCAACTTTTTGCCTCAAACATGCCAACTACTTTCAAAGAAGTAGAAGAACGTCTAAATCGCACATACCTGCCTAGAAAAAATTACCAGGAACTGGTAAAAAGTCAATTACAACAAGGCAGTATCCTTTGGAAAATCTCACAGCCTTCACGGTACGAGTAAAACAAATGCTAGCACTCTGCAATGAAGCAGCAGAATCCAAGTACGGAGCCACAGCAGCACCAGCTGTTAAAACGCAGCTGGGAGATTTCGCGAAAAACGCACTAAAAACAGGAGTCAATAACCCCTATATGTGCCAGTACCTGTTGACAATGGCAGACGGCACTGTGGATGAACTTGTAGAAAGAGCACTAGACATGGAACGTCTCCAGCAAAGTGCTCTATTCCTGCAAACTTCAGGGCAATTTCAACAAAATACAAAATACAATACCCCATTCAATAAGAGTAATAACAACCAATGACGCACAATTTAGTGAAATTAATTCTTCGGCAAATCACAGCGTATTTAATCCTGGCATAAGGCCATTCGCTGAAGCTCCCCACAGCAACCCTACAAATACAAACAGTCAAATACCGCCGGCACAGTTCACACAAGCACATACACCATAGCCGAATATAAAACAGGAACCACGATCGCCAAATAGAAATTTTAATGTACAAAATAAATATAATTATTTAAATAAAATAAATTGTACTTTTTGTTATCTAAGAGGACACACATATGCTGATTGCCTCAAAAGGAAAAATACGGCTTATTGCGTGAACTGCAAAATGTATAATCATGACATGCGTGACTGCAGAAGAAACAACAATAGTTTCCAGAGACCCCACAACAACAGTGGACTACCAAATCAACGACCTAGAGACCCACAAAGTCCCAACAACTCAAGAGTCTGTAATGTGCGAAAAAAGTGTGAGTTCTGTGGCCGTTCTGGACATATATTAAGCGCATGTCAACAGAAACGTAAATGGGAAGCCCGGAGTCAGGGAAACGACGTACTATGAGACACAAAACTCCCGGCTCGACCAAAATCTCCCATCTAATAAATAGGGTCTCCTCAGCAGCCCGATTCCAGTGTCGCTACAGTAAAACTTCCTTTAGAGATAGGCCTGAACAGCCAAACTAAACTGGTAGTAGACACAGGCGCTGAGGTTAGTATAATATAGAAAAGGTCATTAAAAGATCTCAATGCAATTAACCACAATGAGGCCTGCACACTTCAGAACCCGCTTGGTACCGGAAAGACGCTGGGAAATTGCCAGGGAACCTTGGTTTTCAAAAACAAAATACCCTGCAAGTTTCAAGTCGTAAAGAACTTGCCTGGCCTTTCCGATGATGGACTTGTAGGAAATGTTTTCCTAGCGAAAAACTGTAACGTTGATGGTCCTAATAAGGTACTAAGGTTTCCTCGCACGGAGACTAATCCCGATGAGTTTGCTTTGCCATTGATGTTTGAAACGGACAAGCTACATTCTGAAAAAGCAGTCGAAGTAAGAACACTTGCAGAAGAGGTAGAGTCTAAACAGGCTGAACTATCCACCTGCAGTGTCGTCAAGGCTTTTCAAATGAGAAAAGCTGGCTACCGAGCTCCAAAAGAGCTCAAGCAATGTGAAAACAGCTGTCTGGGCGAGCAAGAGACCGACGAAATCAGGATGCAATTGGTTATCTTTAAGGAACCAATCTGCATACCTGCGCGCTCTCAAATTATTGCCCCAGTCCCGTTAAAAACTCAAGAAGAAATGGTCTGTTTATCCCAAGTGATAAGCGATGGAGTCTTCTTGGCACACAGTTTGCTGTAATCTGGAGAAGAATTAGTGCCGTTTAGTATTCTCAACGCTAACAGTCATGAAGTAGTCATACATTGCTTAAAGTTACAGCTATTTCCAATAAACGACTACACAATAGTCCCATTAACGCGCACAAAAGACCACCAAATACGCACATTTCCATACCAAATATAAAGGCAATATCAAACAACACAAGAGACAGAACTGAGTACCACCGTCCACCGTCACACAGCACAAAAAATTCTACATGGTCAAAAAGCAATAGCATCGACGCGCATGAGTATATCACACAACCTATGGCAAAGATGACACAGGTGTACCAAACTCAGCCGTCAACAAAACAGGAAGCAGATACCCTGCAACATACTAGCTTCATCACAATAAAACCTCAAAAGGAATCAAATAAGCCTCACCTACTTCAGGTCAAAAACTTAAAAGGAAGAGTAAGTCAAACCAAGGTTCAGCCCACAAAACGGCAATATTACAGCATGTACGATATCTATACCCGGATTATGAGACTCCGGACGACCCAAAGCAATACCCGCGCATTTCTAGGGTAGAGCAAGAGCTCAGCCTAGACCCTAATTTGACCGTGGAAGAAAAAATTTCGATATCAGAACTCTGCGAAGAGTATAACGATATATTCTTCCTCAAAGCTGACAAACTCACCCATACAAATGCGATAACGCATAATATTCCATTGGTGCAAGATCAAGCACCAATCAATCAGAAAATGTGCCGCTTATCTGAAACACAGCGGAAAGTAATTAATGAGCAGCTAAAAGAAATGCTAGACAGCGGGATATTCCAGTCTAGTAAAAGCCCTTGGAATTCACCTCTACTAGTTGTCCCCAAGAAAGCGGGACCGGACGGTGAAAAAAGGTGGCGCGTCGTTGTCGAGTTTCGTAAATTAAACGAAAAGACAATTGGAGACGCATTCCCGCTACCCCGAATCGAGGATATTCTCGACCAACTAGGTCACGCAAGGTATTTCACCACACTCGATTTGGCCAACGGCTATCGCCAAGTTCTTGTCGACAAAAAAGATCGACATAAAACTGCTTTCAGCACAAGCTATGGACAGTACGAGTTCAAGCGTATGCCATTCGGGCTCAAAGGAGCCCCTGCCACTTTTCAACGACTAATGAATTTCGTCCTGACAAGCTTACAAGGACTCTAATGTTTCGTTTACCTAGATAACATTGTCATCTATGGTAAAAATTTAAACGACCACAACGAAAAGTTGAGAAAAGTCTTCAACAAGTTGAGAGAGATCATCTTGAAACTGCAGCCAGAGAAGTGCCAGTTTCTACGAAGAGAAGTTGTTTACATAGGACATAAATGTTCTAGCGAAGGAGCCCTACCAGACCCTAGTAAGACGCCCAGCGTCCAAACATTTCCCGTTCCAAGAATAGTAAGGCAAGTTCAGTCATTTTTAAGACTTGCCAATTGCCACAGGAAATTCATTCCAGACTTCTCCAAAATTGTGCGTCCAATCACGAATTTACACCGAAAGTTTGTAAGAATCACTCGGACAGGGAAATGCCAGAAGCATTTCAGAGCATCAAAAATGCTTTAAATTCCCCACCACTTTTGATTTATCCCGATTTTACAAAATCTTTTAACCTTACAACGGACGGAAGTAACGAGGCCTTAGGAGCTGTACTTTCTCAAGGAGAAGTCGGAAAGGACCAGCCCATTGCCTATGCAAGCCGCACATTAAACAAAGCCGAAAGAAATTACTCTAATATAGAGAAAGAGTTATGGGCTATTGTCTGGGCTACCAAGAATTTCAGGTGCTATATTCAAGGCCAGAAATTCACGGTCTATACTGACCATAAACCTCTCAAAGGTGTCTTGAATGTAGCAGAACCTACTTCCCGTTTGGTGAGATTTCACCACAAATTATCTGAATTCTATTACAACATCGAATATAAACCAGGGAAGTACAACACTAATGCCCATGCACTAAGTCGCATCCCTCAAGCATTAAAGGAAGACAGTTTAGGCAATACCTTAAAGGTAAAAGCCCTAGTCCACCACACGATGGACTCAGATGTGGAGGAAGACCATTCCACAAATAATAATGAGAAAAAGAAATTAGATCATTGTTTCGTTGTGACTCGCGCTCAGAAGCAAAAGGCTCAGAGACTATAAATAACTCCAACAAGGAGACGGAACAGCACCCGTAGGCGGATCAAAACAACATTCAATTTACGGAGGCAGATATTCACCCCCAGCATCGCTTGAACAAAAAGTAAGTACTAGTAAGGCATCCGAAGTAATCACGAGCCCTACGGAAATCCGAACAATCTTAAAAGATTATCACGATTCTCCATTTGGTGGCCATCAAGGTGTCATAAAAACTTACAAACATACAAGACGCAAGTATTGGTGGAGACACATGCTTAGCGACATCAAGAAATACAGTAAAAAATGCCCAAAGTGCCAGACGATGAAAGCATCTCCACAATAAAAATGCCAATTGTTATCACGGACATCGCAGAACAACCGTTCGACAAAGTTTACCTCGATATTGTAGGTCCATTAGAAGAGACCACATCAGGTAACAAATATATCTTGACCTTCCAAGATAATTTAATAAAATTTGTCGACTGGTATGCTATACCTAACGCAGAAGCAGTCACAGTAGCGCAGGTTTTCTTTGATGAAATCGCCACGCGCTATCGTATACCCAAAAGAATTCTCGCCGATCAGGGAACAAATTTTCTGAGTGAGCTATTCAAAAGGATATGTAAGCTTCTAAAGGTAAAGAAGTTACAGACCTCAGCATACCACCCACAGTCTAATGGAGCACTAGAGCATGCACATAGACCCTTAATGGAATACCTGCGACCAGTCGTAGATGAAAATCCCAAAACCTGGGACCAATACCTACGAAGCGCTGCATTCGTGTACAACAACAGTGTACACGCGGGTACTAAACTTACCCCAATGGACTGCCTATACGGCTTCCCAGCGGATGTCCCATCAAATTTAAAATGGGATCCCGAAACCGTTGACAATCATGAGAGCTATTGTCATATACTGAAGTATAAGCTCCAAAAATTATATGCCACGGCACGAAAGAACTTATTGGCAAGTAAACGCTCAAAGGTGTACTACGTTAAGACAAAACGGCCCCTAAATTTCCATGTAGGAAACCAGGTCCTCATCAAGAATGAAAGCAGAAAGCATAAGCTCTCTCAAATCTGGGTAGGACCTTATCAGGTAATCGCTGTCGTGTCCCAATAATGAAACTCACGAATCAATCAAACAATAAAAGAATAAATCTTTAAACCAAAGAAAACACACGAATTTCATTTAAAACAATACCTTATTAATCCGAGAACTGACCTAACTTAATGACAATATAACTAAGCTACCTGGCGCTTACGTAACCTGAACCGACTCTAATCAGGATAAGACTGTACACTTTACGGCACTCGCCATTCCAGTCATTGGTGTTTTATGCACCAATATTCGGAAGTAGACTTTACTTAACAACGCGGATGTAAACAAACGACAACAACCTTGCCGTTTGTTCTACCGGTTGCAGCACCTGAGTCTCACAGTAGTAAACAATCGCTTTACATAATAATTACCATACTAGGTTAATTATTATTGTAATCGTCGATTGCTCCACTAAGCGCTCATCGCAGCCAGCTGTTGAGCTAATCAGCAAAATAACCGACAGTTGCAGAACAGTACCATGCGAGGTTACTGTTTAGCAATTGCTAATTATTTCACTAAAATGCGCCCTTGGCTGCTGGAAGAATCTTCCGTATATTGGGCCATAACATCCCTCCCCCCTTGGAAAAACTAGTTTCCGCCGGGAACTAGATCTGGAGAGTGCAACAATCTTAATTAAAAACTGAAAATGTCTTTATCCTCGTTCGGTTCAGATTCTTTACATTTTTCATTACATACCTACTATCTAAATTGTCTTATTTTTCTTTTTCAAACCGTACATTTTACATTTTTACATCTTTTTACATCATTTCTCTTTTTTTTTGTTCTTTTACGTTTAACTTCTTTAAATTCAATATTTCATTTTCACATTTAATTCTTTCTTTCAGTTTTACATCTTTTTACATCATTTCTTTTTTTTATTTTCTTTTACATTTAATTTCTTTAAGTTCAACATTTCATTTTCACATTTAATTTCCTCCTTACTTTCATCTCATTTCTTTCTTATTCTGATTTTACAACATATCTATTTACTTTTTTTTTTACTTCACATGTCCTTTCTTGAAAACTTCCTCCACTTCTTAAATACCTTATTATACTAATAATTTCCTACATTTGAATCTTATAATAATTAATCTATTCCGTTCCATTGAACGTGATTGAATATTATAAACCATATATACATATTTTTATTTCTATATAATTTTATACGTTAATCTCTAACTATAGGTTGCCCTTAAATTACTTCCTCGTTATACAAGTGCAAAATATATATATATGTATATACTAAACTAAACCTATGGCGGCTACTCTAGCTGCACAAGTTGTTTCCCCACAATAGTTGGCAGATTGGTGGTTGGCGAGTTCGCAGTCGTGGGCAAGATTGTCTTAATGGTTATGTTTGCATTTTGGGCCTTGGGTTGCTGCTCTGACTTATGAACTATAGGTAGAATCACTCTGTTAATACCGGATCGGGTATAGTTCCTCTTCCAGCGCTTCAAATGGCATAATATTCCTATCAAGATTACTAAGCTGATGACAGCTAAACATGCTGTAGTAGTTGTCGCCGCTAAATGTACTGGATGTGGAATGGCACGTCTACTTGCCTCCTCCGTGCTGATTTTGTCTTCAACCCTCTTTGTAGCAGCATTCTGCTCTCTCCATGCTTGATTAAAGTTGTCACTAGCCAGCAATCGTATTTCATCCTTTTATCCTTCTAATACCTCCTCTCTCTGCCTGTCTGTCTGTGTTGCGATGCTGCTCCAGGCTGGTAACTCCATTCGTCTGGGCTGCCATAGACATATATTTCGCTGTGCGGCGTCTTCAGCTTGTATTCGTAGGTCACCGATTTGCAGGTGACTATGTTCTGCGATGAATAATACCCCTGTGTGCTTCAGCTCACCTATGGAAGTTGGTGAATGTTGGCAGTTTACTTCCAGCTTGGTCTTCTCAGACATCACAAATAACCAAAGGTTTCTCGTTACCATTCTCGCTAAGCTGCTCCACTTTGCTGTAACTCTTTGCTTACAGGCCTTCGTATTTACGTTGAAGCTCCGGAAAAGGTTCAGCACACAGTTTTCTCCAATAGCAGTAATAGTTGGGGCTAATTGTGGGCATAAGATTTGCGGGTAGTCCGATGCGGTTAACAACCTCTGGCACTTCTGGTACTCTTGGTAACTCAGCAAGACATACTGTCGTTCATGATTGTTGGCTGCCACAAATTCAGCGTGCTGATCATATACATGATACCCAAATTCATCTATAGCTATCGGGATCGTGTATAACTTATGTAAGTCAAATGCAACTCGTTGGGGCTGTGGGATATCTACCCTGACTAGGATTTCTTGGCCTACATGGAGTGCTTGTATCTTTGCAATTTGTACCAGCAATTGGAAATTCTGGAATTTTTCATCTAAATCCAGTTTACTAGTGGCATTCTTCATTATCTCGGTCATCTCTCGTGCATGAATTATCAGCGGGTGTAGCTTTCCTACGCTTAGGGAGATTAATATGCTCATCATTGTTTCTTGCATTTCGCTGATTTCTCTTAAGTGAAGGCTCATCCGCGTAATTACCTCACTCAATTCCATTCTTAGTTTCAATGACAATAATTCCCGATATTGACCCTGCTGCTCTTTAACGCTGGTTGAACCTTTATTTTGTAGTCCTTCTCTCTCTCTTCTGCTCCCTGTAGCCTTGAAGCATTAAACAAATTGAACGTAGATTTGACGACTGTAATTTGGTCCTTCAGTTCGCCTCTCCTTCTCATTAAGATCATCTATAGCTGCATGTATTTCTTCCGAGTCGGCATGGTCCATGGTTCTGAACAGTGTCTTGGCCAGAGATCCCACTCCATCAAAAATTAAACGCTTGTTTCTTCGGGGCTCCTTATTTTGGGTATGATGCGAGAGTTCCTCATCCTGACGCTTAATTTTTTCCACCCAGCCTTCTATCTCTTTGACTGCTGCCTTACACCTTGCAACGCCTCCAGTATCGGTAACGTCTGCACATAATCCGCTTTTCAAACCGCTGCAGTTGCTGACGAATTTTAAGTCTTCAGTGAGATCTGGTATTTGGAACTTAGACAGAATAGTCCAATGTTTCGTGTAGAAATTAACTACCCCGAGACGCTCGAACAACACTCCCGACTGTGGTATCGGCTCGATGCTATAACCTGCCTGCTCTGCTTGTATCCCAGCTGTCAAAGCGAAGATTAAAATTACTACCGCCGTCATCGCGAAGCTAAACCATCTTTTATAGCTATATAAATTTAGGGCAATCCTAGTATTCTTAGACTAAATGAAATTTGTTTTTCTTTAATATAAACTCCTAATTTATTCTAAATTTTTTTTTTTTTTTTTTTATAATCTTTATTTCTCTTACACCTTCTTTCTTTAGCAATTCTCTCTTCTCTTTACACAACTTGTATAAAAACTTCTCTTTCCTTTAAATTTCTAAACCCTTTTTTTTAATCTTTTTATTATTAAACTCTTATTTATGCATTCTTTCAACAGCTCTTCTTATTTATTTTCCATTATTTCTTTCAAAATCTCTTATCTCTTTTTTTTTAAATCTTTATATCTTGTTTACTATTCCTCTTTTCTTTCTCTTTTTTTTTTAAATAATTATTTCCTTTAAATTCTCTCTTTCTTCTTTTTCATTCAGTTAATCTTTGTATATTCTACTTTCTTCTCTTTTAAATCTCTATTTTTTCTTTTCTATTTCAATATTTCGTTTGTTTTTGTTTTTTTTTAACAAATCTTCAATCATTCTTCTCCTTTTTGTTTTTTTTTTTTACATATACTTACTTACTTCCCTCCATTGGCAATCTTTTCGCATCTGCATAAGCTTCTTTTTCCTCTCCTCTCAGGCTAAATGCTTTAATGAACCTTGTTCTCAAGAAAAACAAAGGAACTAAGAAAAAGACTAAATAAAATAAAATATTCAAATTGTAAAACTATTCTCTCGTGATTCATTCCACTTAGGTTATCGTCCTTATATGACGAACAAACTCTAATCTTAAAATTAATCATGATATCTTCTCAAACGATTGGTATGAATCCGCTTGAGCTTTTTCCCTTGAAGTATAGTTACATTCTCAGGACTGTGAACGTAAATTACTTCAAATGGACCTTTAAAAATGGTTGCTAATTTCCCTGCCCTAACTAAGTCTGTAACGAAGAGCTTGTCAGCCGACAGATCTACCTACGTTCACGTGTACCTGAATGTAGATGCATACTGCATACGACACCTCTTTGCTACAAAATCACATCCAGGATATGTGTGGGTGGCTGCACAGCGCGTATGCCGCTAGCGATCAGCCGGATTGGGGTGGTTCTTGCCACCCACATCCCTTCAATGCTTGTTAAGCTGTGCAAAATCGTCAAAATAACTGATCAGACGGACGGACGGACAGAAAAAAAGAGATCTAATGCAGGCTTCCTTCTCATGGTGGAACCTGAAAGCCTAAAAAGAAGAAAATTGATTTTATTTATATGCTGCAAAAAGAAGGAGAATAGAAGACCTCAGCAACGCCGAACAAGTGCTAATTAACCCGGAGAGCTTACAACGCTGGCAAATAGGCGATTGAGAGAGAGTGAGAGAGCTGAAAGGGGTTCCTGATGTTGTTGAGACCCCGGCTTTGGGTAATGTTGGGCCCAATCGCCCCCATCCACCCTGGCTAAGCCTCCAAAGCCGTATCAAAATGCTCAGCCCCCATCTGTACGTGTTTTACATCTATTGCCATGTGTGTGTGGAAACGACCTCCCTCCTGTCCGTGACCATCCCTTTTATGGAACTACTCACTCCATCGCGCTGAATCCGTTACCAACCTGTAAACAAAAGAAGAAAGCAACTTGGAGAAGGGCGGCCAAAGGTGACCAAACTAAATCACCCAAAAGAAGAAAGAAGACGTATCAAGGAACTCAAAATATCATCATGTCCAAATCAAAATAATTTCTTTATTGCGGTTGTCTATGCATATTTATCGCTTATGAGGGAGGAAACCCGATCACACAAAGATTCACACGGTATATATATATAAATTAAAGGAAACACGGTCTCCGGATAATCTCAATCTAGATTAAAATCTTTACAACTACCCCTAATAAGCGCTTTCCCATTATATGACTTATCGAACCCTGTGATCGACGCCTAACCTAAGATGTACACTAAATGACTTTATCACTGTAAAATTAAGAACAAAAGAACACAAAGCAAATAATAATACTTAGAGAAAATTTGAACTAACCTTGTGGTCCGCTATGGACTTACATAACACCTGATTTACTCATATTCGCGGTTTCCTCCTTTATCAAAAGGGTTGGACACTGGTTTTCCAACTATCCACTAGCTGCTTCAGGACTACGTTGAAGTCTGAGTTCACCTCCTCGCTTCCCTGCTCCTTCGGATATGTAAGAGCGAAATGTTTTGCCGTAGTTTCTGCCAGAGGGATACTTCCTCGCCGGTATAAATCCAGCTTGCCGTCACGCAGGAAAAATTTTCAAAATGATCTTTGTTACGTGCAAGGAAACTTTTCCTCAAATTTTCTCTCAGGTTCGCCACTACTATGGTATATAAGACTCACCGTCGCACAGGTAAATATTTCAAATAATGCAAATTATATGTGCACAGCATTAATACTAAAATTTTCTTTCAGTTCACCAGTAGAAGGATCTTTAGGAAAATCACTGTCGCACCGGTAAATATTCCATTTAATGCAAATTATGAGTACACAGCATTAATAAACCAAAATTTTCTTTTCAGTTCACCAATCGAAAGATATACAAGAAAATCACTGTCGCATGTAAATATTCTAATTAAGGGGGTATTCTAGTCTAGAGGCCCGAATTTTAGGTGATTTTTGAAGTGCCGTAAAAAAAGGCAATCAATATTTTTCTATCCATTTTTTTTATGAGTTATTTGCTAACATTGCAAAAATACAGAAAAAAATTAAAAAATTAAAAAAGTTAAAAATTCAATAAATTAGCAGCTGATGTAGTGGGGGGGGGTCAAAAAATTGGCGCCTGATCATGCCCACGATTCCAACCCGCCTAGCAATCCGAAAAAAAATAAAAAAGATTATTAGTCTAGAGTAATGTCGCTATGTCCGGAACTAGGGAAAAGTTGAATTTTTTTTTTTCACAAAATGCCCGCTGCCTAAAAAAAAGCAATTTCTGTACCACTTTTTTGACATTTTCGAATTTTTTAAAAATAGTAAAAATTGAAATTTTGGGATGCGGCTAGTTCCGGACATAGACAAGTCTATAAAGAAGACTCTCTAAAAAATTTCAAGTAAATCGGTCCAGTAGAACTTGAGAAATCGTGGGCATCGTCTTGAAAAAGGCAGTCTCTAAAAAACGCTTTTAAGGTGTAACACCACTGTAAATTTTTTGAATAACCGTTTTTTTTTATTGGATTAAAAATTAGTTTAAACCCTCTAGAATAAGAAAAAAAAGGTCCCGTGCGAGAAATTTTTTTTTTCCTTTGAAAATGGAGGTCGCCCCCAAGCGCGTCAAACTTGCTCCGAAACATGTCCCGGGAAGATGGCTGTGGAGCCGCCATTTTGTTTTTTTTCGCTGTCAAAAATTTATCAATAAAGCTCAATGTATGCCCGATAATACCCTTAAAAGGTTTTTTTCAAACACCTTTAATTTTGCGAGAAAAAAATTCGTGAAAAAACCTTTTTTTTTAGCCGTTACAGAGGCGTTACCCCTTAAACTCCATACGTCCACGTAGTTTGGAAGTTAGAATTCAACTGTTAGCAGCTGGATGCAAGTAAACACTGAATATAAAGATACAAATTTGAAAAATCCTCTTGTAGGCATATTCTTGAATAGTTAAACTTTGAAAATATGAAAACAAAAAAAAATCGATTTTTTCGAATTTCTAGACTAGAATACCCCTTAATACAAATTACGACTGCACAGAATGAATCAATCAAAATATTCTTTTCAGTTCACCAATAGGAAGATCTACATAACAAAAATCACTGTCACAGGTAAATATCCTAATTAATACAATTTACGACTGCGCAACATTAATTATAATATTTCCTTTCAGTTCACTATTAGAAAGATCTACATGAAAAAATTCACTGGCGCACAGGTAAATAATTCAATTAATAAAATTTCTTGAATGCGAAACCTTAATAACAACATTTTCTTTCAGTTCACTGTTAGAAAGATCTATATGAAAAAATCAGTGGCGCACAGGTAAATAATTCAAATACTAAAACTTATAAATGCGCAGCATTAATACTAGAATTTTCTTTCAGTTCACTATTGGAAGGATCTTTAAGAAAAATCACGGTCGCACAGGTAAATATTCTAATTAACACAATTTATGAATGTGCAACATTAATAACAAATTTTTCTTTCAGTTCACTGTTAGAAAGATTATTAGAAAGATCTTTAGGAAAAATCACTGTTGCACAGGTAAATATTCTAATTAACACAATTTATGAATGTGCAATATTAATAACAATTTTTTCTTTCAGTTCACTGTTAGAAAGATTTGTAGCAAGATCTTTAGGAAAAATCACGGTCGCACAGGTAAGCAATCCAATTAATAAAATTTATTGAATGCGCAACATTAACACCAACATTTTCTTTCAGTTCACTATTAGAAAGATCTATGTGAAAAATCACCGTCGCACAGGTAAATATTTCAAATACTAAAACTTTCAGTTCAGTTTAGGAAAATCACTATCGCACAGGTAAGTAATCCAATTAATAAAGTTTCACGACCAGAATGAATAAACTAAAATTTTTCTTTCAGTTCACAAAATTTTCTTTCAAAGAAAATCTGAAATTTTCCACTGCGGATTAGTCGCGAGCCAATGGACAATGCGCGGACGCCAGAAGTTCCCGCGGAAAAAATAAAAAAGCCACGAAAGGAGAAAATCCCCACGAAAGGAAAGCAAAAAAAAACTCTAAAGACTGATTTTAAAGAGGAATCACGACCCAATTTTTCTGCGACCGTTCTCGTTCAAAGCCAAAAGACAACTCCCCGACTACCAGCAGTCTCCCTACATTCCATCGTTCTTCACTCAGCCACCGGCAAGCGAGCGCCTTTTTTCTTTTCAGAATTTTTTGTTCTTTTTTTCAAGCCTGCTGCAACACATTGCATGATGGCATCACGCGATCTGTTACAGCTAGGCGAATTGCCGTTTCCGTCGCTTTGATGTGGTTGACTAGCGGTAAGTTTTAAACGAAAAATTGTATTTAGTGCTCATTTAGCACATTTTATAATTTTTCGACTGAAAAATATTCTGCTGTTGTTGTTGTTTCTTGTAGATCTGGACTTGTATGCGGATATGTATAAATATGTCTTTATCTTTTCAGGATTTTTTTTAATACGAAGAAGTAGCATAGGGCTACTTCTTGTAAATACATAGATTTTATCTTTTATTTTTCCAGGGTTTTTTTTGTATTATGGAGAAGTAGCATAGGGCTACTTCTCGAAACTGACTGTTTTATCCCCTTTCTAGGTACCTCTGGGAAATCAAGGGAGTTTCTCTACAGTCGTAGAGAAGCCAAACAAAAGTAGCGCATAGGGGTGTACGCTACAGCGTGGGGACGACCCACCGAGAAAAGAGTCTCAGGCCGGGCAAAACGAGGAAAGGGGGGGGGGTCAAAGAGAGAAAGAGAAGAAACAAAAAAAAACCCGGAAGGTTGACTCTGGAAGTGAACTATGAATCACAGATTTGCAGCCGCGCCAAACGTGGGGACGACCCACAAGAGTCTCAAGCCGGGCATAACGGGGAAGGGCGAGACAACAGGGAAACGAGAAGAAAGAGAAGAAAAACCCCAAAAAAAAAGGTTTGCCTGAGAGGTGAACTATGAATGACAACTTTGCGTCCGCGCCCAACGTGGGGAAGACCCACAAAAGTCTCAAGCCGGGCATACACTAGACCCTGTGTTGTTGAGATCTAAGATCCCAATTCGTCTAGAACGAGGGAGGACTGATCTACCGATAGACGCCGTCTACCAACTCGCCCCGCCCAATGAACTGACCAGGAAGAGGTGCAGCGATTGAGTTATTAGGTATGGGAATGGGACTACGACTTCGTCGGTGAAATACCGCTACTTATCGTTCTGCTGAATCCAGTCGCAACACCCCGGAAATCCAACAATTCCAAGAGATGAAATCGCTTCGTAACAGAGAGAATTCATCCATCAACTCACTCAGGACGACGCAAATCCCGCGGGATGCGGCAAGCGGGTTCAAGCTCTACGAAAATTGAAGAAAGGACAGGAAAGTAAAATCCTTCAGATGAAGGCTAACCCAGAAGGGGCTAGTAACAAAGGCTGAGACCATCTAACCTTGACAGTTTAGAGGTAATATACTATGGAAGGAAAACTACCCTCCGCTGAAACTTCATCCACACAGACCGCTGCTCGGAAACGCGCACTAGGGAGAAGAGTGAAGAAAAGACAGGAAAGTAAAATCCTTCAGCTGAAGGCTGACCCAGGAGGGGTTAGTATCACAATAATGAGGTTTATCACCCACCACTGAGGAAGTAGTAGGAGGGTTTACGATAACCTGTAGTTCACAAGTGAAGCTTGCCGGATGCCTTCTTAGGCCTACCGAGATCTACTCCACTTTGTTCAAGTCTTTATACCCTGAGAAGAGGGGAAAAAAAATTCCAGAGAGGAGAATTTACTAAAGGCACCTTGAAAGAATGCAAAAAGGAATAGAAATACTGCGTGCCTGATAAAGAAAATAGATCTTAGCCTATAATAGCCATTCAAAAGACAAAGCCGATCTAGTCCGACTGACAATCCGACTAGGAAAATGGCATCTATGGTAGTACCGAGAACATTCAAAACCTAAAAACGCGACAGTGATTCCATAGCTCGTAAAGAAAACAAGGTTGGTTATACTTATCTTGATCATTGGATTACTCGCAGTGTCGAAGAAGAAAGAAAAACATTTTTTTTATATGTACAATGCCTAGACAAAAAAAAACTAGGATCTCGCTCACTACACGCACTACTTGGGTGGCATCGAAGTGGCTCACCTGAAATTGAACAATTAACACGATAGCAATATGAATAAATTTAAAAAAAAAACGAAAAAAAAAACGACGGTGATATTGGTAACAAGATACGTGTACTTTAGAATAATCAATAACACTACAGTGTATTACTCTACTAATAGTTAAGATTGAGTCAATGAATAAAACTTACGAAACACATATATATAGCCTCAAGAATGATATTTCCCCTTCATGAAAGGCGTCGGCATGACGGCACGATGAGGGGTGAGACACACTCGTTCCACCACACGCAAGAAAATAAAAAGAACATCAATAAGCTTCAGCCACTGCTGAAGAAAAAAATAAAAAAAAAGCTACCACATATTCAGCCATTGCTGAAAGCGTAAAAACAAATTTCTCTCTCTCTCTCTCTCTCTCTCTCCTCTCGATCATATTTCAAGGCGTTCGCTCAGAATCAGGCTAGTCGCTAAGCCTTCGGTCACTCTATACTACGACGAGCTCTAACAGGAAACGTGTACATGGGGGAGGGGAAGGTTGGTGCAATGTCAGAGATCGTAACTTGAAGTTGCCGTCTCACAATGCATGATCGTGACAAGCACTCCCTTAGTCAAGGACAAAAATCAACAGAGATGAACATCGTTCCTCAACTTGACAAGGGACTGAGGTCAACAAATCATGGAAAGTTGAGAGGTCGGTGATTAAGTCGCTGCTGGCACTCGAGTAAGAATCCGTAGCGGTGATTTATATAAGGAGATAAATCTGAACGGGACAACCCAACTAAAACTATATATCTGTGCGGGACAACCCAACTAAAACTAAATATCTGAACAGGACAACCCAACTAAAACTAAATATCTGTGCGGGACAACCCAACTAAAACTAAATATCTGTGCGGGACAACCCAACTAAAACTAAGTATCTGAACGGGACAACCCAACTAAAACTAAATATCTATGCGGGACAACCCAACTAAACCTAAATATCTGAACGGGACACCCCAACTAAACCTAGAAATCTATACGCGACAACCCAACTAAACTAAATATCTGTGCGGGACACCCCAACTAAAGCTAAGAATCTATATGGGACACCCCAACTAAAACTAAATATCTGAAGGGGACAACCCAAGTAAAACTAAGTATCTATACGGGACAACCCAACTAAAACTAAGTATCTATACGGGACAACCCAACTAAAACTAAATATCTATACGGGACAACCCAACCAATACTAAGTATCTATACGGGACAACCCAACTAAAACTAAGTATCTATACGCTGGAAAAGAGACTTGAGCTCGAAAACAATTTTGACTTGACCGAAGGCAATTAAGGCAATTTACCATCGCACATACAGCCAAATGCATCAGCTTAGAATATACTGAGGTCTTACGTAACCAAAAAAGGTCTAATAATGACAATAAAAATGGGAAATGATACTTGAAATAGTAATTGCTGGGCTAAAGGCCAGAAAAAATCCAATTTGGGCGCCATTTGTAACACAAGTGGGCGACCAGAGATACAGCAAAAATAAAACTTGATATTAAAGCAGAAGAAAACCGTTTGGGCGCCATTTGTAACGACAAATGGGCGGCCAGAAAAAATCATTGAAATAGTAATTGCACTTTAGCCAAGAGATGCTTGACCAAAGGCAAAAAAAAACCAACTTGGGCGCCATTTGTAACACAAATGGGCGACCAGAAATATGACCAATAAAAATAAGATCTTATAGCAAAAAAAACAGATTGGGCGCCATTCGTAAAACAAATGAGCAACCAGAAAAATCGAAAGGTAAACTCGAAATTCTACTTGCCCCCTAGTCAAGTGAGGCTTGACTAAATGCGAAAAAAACCAAAGTTGGGCGCCATTTGTAACACAAATGGGCGACCAGAGATACAGAAAAAATAAAACTTGATATTAAAGCAAAAGAAAACCGTTTGGGCGCCATTTGTAACGACAAAAAAAATCAAAAATTAAATGCGAAATGGTACTTGTACTTTAGCCAAGTGAAGCCTGACTAGAGACCGAAAAGAAGAAAACCTAAATTTGGGCGCCATTTGTAGCGAAGCACAAATGAGCGACCAGATATATAAAATTTAGACAACAAAAAAAATTAAGCAGAAGTTTTGGCGCCATTTGTAAAACAAATGGGCGAACAGAAATAATCAAAAATTAAAACTGAACTTATACTTACACCACAGACTCTATAACTTATCAGACTATTCATATGAGCAGATTCGATTAAATTTTCAAGTCCCAAATGTGTATCACTTCAGAGTACTGCTTTCCATTGGAAGTAGAAGATAAAGCGAATCGACGAAAAATAACCAGCCACCACACAGCATGTGCTTGCGTACGGTGCTGTGCGTGATGGGATCACAACAAATTACAATGCGAAGAAGATAAAGCAAATCAATGATTGACCTCCAGAGTATATGCTTGGGTAATGTGTTGTGATAGTAATGCTGATGGGATTTTCGTGGCAGGTTATTTTGCTCTGTATGATGTTAGAATTATTTAGAAATTCTGTCGGCGGACGGACTGTGCGGGTTGAAAAAGGACTGTAATTATACCCTAGATGAAAATTCAAGGGCATTATGCATTTTATCCAACGTTTGTAACGATAAGGTCAGGATCCTGCTAACATACTTCAGAAGAGGGAATTTTTTTTGTACTGGATATTTAAGTATTTTGGAAATTTTGAAAATTAGCTGTGTGAGATGGGAACACTATGTCGGTAAAAAAAATCGACCGCAAGTATTTAAAAGAGTCCCCTTGTAAAATTTATTGCTTTAGGATTGAATATTTCGCACTAGATGAAGAAGTTGATTTAGCCTTTGCCATCCATGCACAATTCTTTCGCAAAAGTACTAAAATGATAAAATCTAAAATATCTACTTTGTGCTGATAGCAGGGATCATCTTCACGAAACCAATCAGGAAAGTCTTTATTAGTTTCCGCTATACACTTTTCGATAATTGTCTTTTTTATGTTCGTAATATGTAAATATTTATCGAAAACTTGCTCGTATACATTGAAAAATCGTTTGCATATTTTAAAAAAATAATCCGTTGGCGGTTGAAGAGCGCAGGTATTGATGGCAGTTCCATAATCTTTGCTGATAATCATAAATTCTGAAAGTAATTTAAGTTTTTCTGAAGATTGCTTTACCATTATTTTTTTACAAATATCGCAATTAATTTTCTTTTTCATGGTTTTGAAAATAGCGTAACCTGTAAAGTATCGTTTTGCTGCATCAGAGACTTTAAATTCCTTTTCTAAATATCTATCTAAAGTACTTTCAATAATCTTTTCCTGAACTAAGTCGTTTTCATCTTTTTCGTTTAAAGGCGTTATTTCGAAGCTATCAATTTTATTGTTATCATAATTTTCAATTGAAATGAAATTTGTATTGAAATCTAAGAGCGTATCGTCATCTTCCTCACAATTTTTCCCACTGCATTTCATTTTAGTAATTTTTGCAGACATTAGCCTAGCTAACGATATATTGAAAATTGATACCGATGGGTTCCTATTATTCCCATTCTTAGCCCTGACTTGTGCGAAAAGATTTTCAATCGAATCTTGTTTGAACCTTGAGGTGAAAATAAATTTTATAGACGAATTTTCGTTGAATATGTTTTCCGATAAAAAGAGTAAGGATTTTATAGTAAAAATTGTACCATCCAAACAGTAGTTTATTGTTTTTTTCGTAATATTTATAAGCTTGCATTTGGAAAAATATTCAGTCATTTCCTGTAATTGAATTTTCACTGCATTGTCTCTTTCTAATGGCTTCTGATATATATTTCTTGCTTTTAAATGTCTACTATTTAAGCAGTCAAAAGTTCTGTTTACTTTTAAAATAAATTCTCTTGTACTTAAAGCAATTTTTTTGGAATCAGCTTGGAATTTCTTGAGTTCCAAGCAGGTATTTATTCCAGAAGCCACTATTTGACTAAGCACTTGGGTTGCAAAACGAACTTTTTGTCTATCAAATGTATTTGGGTTAATGTGTTTATCCGTCAACTTGGGCCACAATTTAACAGTTTGGCTAGAATCGAACTCATATAATTTTTCGATTATACACCAACTGACTTTGCCATCAGGTGTAATAATGTCATTAGTAAGCATAGTATTCCGAATGCTTTTAAATAAATGAGGAATAACATACAAAGTAAAATAATTTTTAACCACATTTTCAAATTCAAAAGTAAAAAATGGCTGTAGTTCTCTGACACCCAACAGTCGTAAACATTTTCTATTGTTTGCGCCCTGGTCTCAAGTGACACTTCTTATATTCAAGCCTATTTCGAAGCTTATTTGGATGTTTTGCAATAAAATTAATTTTAAGTCCTCACTTAAAATAGCGTTATTTGAACCAAAATAGCTCAAAACATATTTCCAATTTTAATGCAACCCGCGAATCATAAACAAGCAAATGTGATCACCCACTACATATTTTCGTTTTCCACCTCCGAGATCGACAAATCCATCCACTTGATCTGAGCATTCATTAAATACTAAATCTTTCCGAATTTTTATTTCATCAAAAGCTATGCAAGCTTCCTTCTCCATTTTATTCATTTTGGAAACCTGATCCTTTAAATTTAATATCAAGGAGTTGTTAAGACCAGGGCTTAGTTTTTTAGTTGGTGAAATATTTTCCAAGTCCAATTCATACTTGTCAACTTTTTGGTTTAATTCGTCAATTTTTCTCTCACATTCCTCAATTTTTTTCCCCATTTTTTCATTTTCGATAATATAAAAGGAGCTACTTTTAATATATTTTGGACATTTGGAGCAAAGAAAATCATCGTCCTCTCCAAACATTGCCCTAGCTCGCTTTCTTGGAGGAGTTTCCATATTTTCAAGGTCTGATAGATGGAGCTCTTCTGTAGATTCACTATTGCAGTTCGAAGGCTTTGTAGTGAGACAATCCGTACTTCTTGGATTCAGAGCATTAGAATCGGGTACGTCATCCTCGACATCATTAAATTCGTAAATACAACGTGAATCGAGGTTTAGGGAAGGAATGGTATCTTTTGGTAAACATCTCTTCAAGATATGTTTACTTAGAAAATGGCGATCACATATGAATTTATTTTTAGTGACAAATTTGTCATCTAACAGGCATGCAGCTTTCCATTTCTTTAACAAATCGGAATTTCTAGGAAATAAGAACATTCTGCGTGGGGGGCTTTTTGCGGAGCAATGTTCTAGTACGCATGTTCGCACACATACACGCTTTTTTGATTGTTTTTCTATCAAAAGATGGTTCGGTTCCCATTCAAATATTGTGGGAATAGCATTTTTAGAAAGCTTGTTTCCCTTTTTGCCCTTACAAACATCAACGAAATGGGCACTACAAACAAATTTATTCATAACAGGTTCATCTTTATTTACATGGCAGTTCTCTACGCATTTCTTACAAATATTAATATTTTGTAAATAAACTTACATGTTGTTGCCTAGTATTCCTACAATTTGGAACACAACAACGTTTGACAATATTAAATCCAGTTGAATAACTAGTCGACATTTTTTATAATGAAGAGCCAACGAAATTCCTAAACCCAACGCAAAGCAAATCCAATTAAATTTCTAAATCAACGCAGTCATAAAATCAAAAACACTTGTTACTACACGGCGGGTTTTCACAGTAATGAGATATATCATAAAATTGTACTCAGCTCAGCACCGACAGTTAGAAAGCAAAGAATAAAAAAGATAACAGCGAAAACTATTCTAACGCAGTCGCATTGTAATTTGTTGTGATCCCATCACGCACAGCACCATCCGCAAGCACATGCTGTGTGGTGGCTGGTTATTTTTCGTCGATTCGCTTTATCTTCTACTTCCAATGGAAAGCAGTACTCTGAAGTGATACATATTTGGGACTTGAAAATTTAATCGAATCTGCTCATATGAATAGTCTGGTAAGTTATAGAGTCTGTGCTTACACTTTATTCAAGAGAGGATTGACTAAAGGCCGGAAAAGAAACCAATGATGCATGCAGCAAAAAGAAGGAGAATAGAAGGAACGCCGAACAAGTGCTAATTCACCCGTAGAGTTTACAACACTGGTAAATGAGCGATTGAGAGAGAGTGAGAGAGCTGAGAGTGGTCGCTGATGTTGTTGAGACCCCGGCTTTGGGTAATAATGGGCCCAATCGCCCCCATCGATCCTGGCTAAGCCTCCAAAGCCGTATCGAAATGCTCAGTTCCATCCGTACGTGTTTTACATCTATTGCTGTGTGTGTGTGGAGCGATCTCCCTCCTGTCCGCGACCATCCCTTTTATGGAACTACTCACTCCATCGCGCTGAATCCGTTACCAACCTGTAAACAAAAGAAGAAAGCAACTTGGAGAAGGGCGGCCAAAGGTGACCAAACTAAATCACCCAAAAGAAGATGGAAGACGTCTCAAGGAACTCAAAATTTCATCATGTCCAAATCAAAATAATTAATTTATTGCGGTTGTATATGCATATTTATCGCTTATGAGGGAGGAAACCCGATCACACAAAGATTCACACGGTATATATATAAAAACTAAAGGAAACAAGGTCTCCGGTTAATCTCAATCTAGATTAAAATCCTTACAACTAGCCCTAATAAGCGATTTCCTATTATGTGACTTATCGAACCCTGTGATCGACGCCTAACCTAAGATGTACACTAAATGACTTTAACACTGTAAAATTAAGAACAAAAGAACACAAAGCAAATAATAATACTTAGAGAAAATTTGAACTAATCTTGTGGTCCTGTATGGACTTACATAACACCTGATTTACTCATATTCGCGGTTTACTCCTTTATCAAAAGGGTTGGACACTGGTTTTCCAACTATCTGCTAGCTGCTTCAGGACTACTTTGAAGTCTGAGTTCACCTCCTCGCTTCCCTGCTCCTTCGGATATGTAAGAGCGAAATGTTTTGCCGTAGTTTCTGCCAGAGGGATACTTCCTCGCCGGAATAAATACAACTTGTCGTCACACAGGAAAAATTTTCAAAATGATCTTTGTTACGTGCAAGGAAACTTTTCCTCAAATTTTCTCTCAGGTTTGCCACTACTATGGTATATAAGACTCACCGTCGCACAGGTAAATATTTCAAATAATGCAAATTATATGTGCACAGCATTAATACTAAAATTTTCTTTCAGTTCACCAGTAGAAGGATCTTTAGGAAAATCACTGTCGCACCGGTAAATATTCCATTTAATACAATTTATGAGTGCACAGCATTAAGAAACCAAAATTTTCTTTTCAGTTCACAAATCGAAAGATATACAAGAAAATCACTGTCGAAGGAAAATATTCTAATTAATACAAATTACGACTGCCCAGAATGAATCAATCAAAATTTTCTTTTCAGTTTACTAATAGGAAGATCTACATAAAAAAAATCACTGTCACAGGTAAATATCCTAATTAATACAATTTACGACTGCGCAACATTAATTCTAAAATTTCCTTTCAGTTCACTATTAGAAAGATCTACATGAAAAAAATCACTGGCGCACAGGTAAATAATTCAATTAATAAAATTCCTAGAATGCGTAACCTTAATAACAACATTTTCTTTCAGTTCACGGTTAGAAAGATCTATATTAAAAAATCACTGGCGCACAGGTAAATAATTCAAATACTAAAACTTAAAAATGCGCAGCATTAATACTAAAATTTTCTTTCAGTTCACTATTGGAAAAATCTTTAGGAAAAATCACGGTCGCACAGGTGAATATTCTAATTATTACAATTTATGAATGCGCGGCATTAATGCCAAAATTTTCTTTCAGTTCACTATTAGAAAGATCTATATGAAAAATCACTGGCGCACAGGTAAATATTTCCAATACTAAAACTTATGAATGCCCAGAATTAATAACAACATTTTCTTTCAGTTCACTATTAGAAAAATCTTTAGGAAAAATCACGGTCGCACAGGTAAATATTCCCATTAACACAATTTATGAAGCTGCAACATTAATAACAAATTTTTCTTTCAGTTCACTGTTAGAAAGATTATTAGCAAGATCTTTAGGAAAAATCACGGTCGCACAGGTAAGCAATCCAATTAATAAAATTTCTTGAATGCGCAACATTAACACCAACATTTTCTTTCAGTTCACTATTAGAAAGATCTATGTGAAAAATCACCGTCGCACAGGTAAATATTTCAAATACTAAAACTTTCAGTTCAGTTTAGGAAAATCACTATCGCACAGGTAAGTAACCCAATTAATAAAGTTCCACGACCAGAATGAATAAACTAAAATTTTTCTTTCAGTTCACAAAATTTTCTTTCAAAGAAAATCACGGTTAGAAAGATCTATATTAAAAAATCACTGGCGCATAGGTAAATAATTCAAATACTAATACTTATAAATGCGCAGCATTAATACTAAAATTTTCTTTCAGTTCACTATTGGAAAGATCTTTAGGAAAAATCACGGTCGCACAGGTGAATATTCTAATTATTACAATTTATGAATGCGCGGCATTAATGCCAAAATTTTCTTTCAGTTCACTATTAGAAAGATCTATATGAAAAATCACTGGCGCACAGGTAAATATTTCCAATACTAAAACTTATGAATGCGCAGCATTAATAACAACATTTTCTTTCAGTTCACTATTGGAAAGATCTTTAGGAAAAATCACAGTCGCACAGGTAAATATTCTAATTAACACAATTTATGAATGTGCAACATTAATAACAAATTTTTCTTTCAGTTCACTGTTAGAAATATTATTAGAAAGGTCTTTAGGAAAAATCACTGTTGCACAGGTAAATATTCTAATTAACACAATTTATGAATGTGCAACAGTAATAACAAATTTTTCTTTCAGTTCACTGTTAGAAAGATTATTAGCAAGATCTTTAGGAAAAATCACGGTCGCACAGGTAAGCAATCCAATTAATAAAATTTCTTGAATGCGCAACATTAACACCAACATTTTCTTTCAGTTCACTATTAGAAAGATCTATGTGAAAAATCACCGTCGCACAGGTAAATATTTCAAATACTAAAACTTTCAGTTCAGTTTAAGAAAATCACTGTCGCACAGGTAAGTAATCCAATTAATAAAGTTTCACGACCAGAATGAATAAACCGCGGAAAAAATAAAAAAAAACACGAAAGGAGAAAATCCCAAAGAAGGGAAAGCAAAAAAAAACTCTAAAGACTGATTTTAAAGAGGAAAGCCAAAAGACAACTCCCCGACTACCAGCAGTCTCCCTACATTCCATCGTTCTTCACTCAGCCACCGGCAAGCGAGCGCCTTTTTTCTTCTCAGAATTTTTTGTTCGTTTTTCAAGCGATCTGTGAATTGACGTTTCCGTCGCTTTGATGTGGTTGACTAGCGGTAAGTTTTAAACGAAAAATTTTATTTTGTGCTCATTTTGCACATTTTATAATTTTTCGACTGAAAAATATTCTGCTGTTGTTGTTGTTTCTTTTATATCTGGACTTGTATGCGGGTATGTATAAATATGTATTTATCTTTTCTGGATTTTTTTTAATATGAAGCAGTAGCATAGGGCTACTTCTTGAAAATATATAAATTTTATGTTTTATCAGGAATTTTGTAATATGGAGAAGTAGCATAGAGCTACTTTTCGAAAAATATCTAAATTTTAACTATCCAGGAATTTATAATGTGGAGAAGTAGCATAGGGCTACTTCTAGAAGATATTTAAAAATTTTCTTTCTTTTTTCAGGAATTTGTAATATGGAGAAGTAGCATAGGGCTACTTCTCGAAAATGACTGTTTTATCCTCTTTCTAGGTACCTCTGGGAAGTCAAGGAGGTTTCTCTACAGTCGTAGAGGAGCCAAACAAAAGTAGCGTATAGGGCCATACGCTACAAGTCTTTAACTAGAACTTTATCATCAATATGTAAGAATTCCGGCCTAGCAGAATTGTCATGGTACTTCTTTGCCACTAGTTTGCTTTTAAGTAGGCTCTCCCTAGCTAGTTGAAACGCCCTCTGCCAGTGTTGCCAATTAATTTTTCTAAAATCGGCTAATTGTATTTTGAAAATCGGCTAAAATCGGCCAAACAGATTTTAAAAATCGGCTAAAAATCGGCAAATGTCAAATACAAACAGAAAGTCAAAGTCAACTGTCAACTGTCTGTAAATTTGGTTTAGATATGAAATAGCTGTGTTCTTTTGTGTACCTTGTTCTAGAACTCCCATACATTGGAGAGAACTATTTGCTCTGTGGATTGAAGCGAACTATTTGTGCTGGCCTGTTCGCTTCATTTAAATCTTCTATGAAAATTTAGGGGCGCTATTCAACAATTTTCTAGTTGTAGAAGTTGGTAAAACTCAACTGAAAATGCTTGACATTTGTCATATTTGAACTGTCACAATCTTAGAATATAGAGACAATAGAACTGGAGCTAAATTTAATGATAGAGCTCCATTTGCTGATAAAACTTTGGGTACGTATTGAAATATTTAACTGCTGAAGAAATGCAAGGGATTTGATTTGCTTTGATATTGATTCTACTGAAAAGTACACAATTTTGTTATTGAAATATTTTTTTCTACTTTAAACTTAGGTGAAGAGTTCCTGATGCCAACAAAAATTTACGTAAGCGCAATAAAACCTCTGCTGGAAAAGAAGTGTATAAAGCAATGGCACATATTACTGGAGGTGGATTAATTGAAAATATTCCTCGTGTCCTCACCAAAGAACTCGGAGTTCATCTGAATGCGAACAATTTTCATATTCTTCCTGTTTTCGGTTAGTTAGCAGAAAGTGGTAATATTACTCATCATGAAACTGAATAGGTACTATAAATGCATTTTCATTCATGTCCCTGCCACGAGCAAAATAATTTTTTTACCGATGATAATGTGCACCTACTGCCCAGTTTGTTGTGGTCACCTTCTGCCGCTAAAATAATACACATTTCTGATTATTAGTTAAGTAGTTGAAACGTATAAATAAAGTTGGTAAAAACTAGAAAGCCATTTTTAATCCAAAATTGTGTTTTATTTAATTTACTTAAATGCTATGAGTTAGGAAATAAATTAAGCAGTATCAAAAATCAGAATTCAATTCTTATGTAATATATATGGAACAAAATGTACTGTTTTCTGTCTGTATGTATGTATGCGAGTGTGCTACCCTTACACTACAAACAAACTTTCTACTTCACTGGTGTTACGGTGGCACTAACCGGACGGTGCTTTTATACTCATTAAATCACAGAGCTTATTTCTTATAGAGCGAACCTCTGTTAACGGCATATCCCAATCAATTTCAGATAGAATTGTTAAAATTTCATCGAGATTTTCTTCTGATATTCCACAGGTGTCTCCATGCAGTGCTAAAGCTTCATATAATTTTGTTGCAGTCGTTTTTCTTATATGAACATGAGTCAGACCCAAAAACACAGACATTTTCGAGAGCATTTTCGAACACAATCGTGGCACCTGTATTAGTTGACAGAAAACATTTATACTCGACCAATTTGTATAGTTTTTTATGTCCCATATTTGTATGTTAACTAAACGAAATATTTCGTCAGCGAATGTCGAATTTTCATCCATTAAAACTGAATTTACCGTTCCTGGAAAGGAATTTTATTTTGAACAATGTAAATTAAGTTGTGTGAGATCTTCTATAATATTAACCTGAGCTCAATATAATATCCAAAAAGTTTAGCGTTGGATATGTGACTCTCTCATTTGATACATTTTGTTGAAATACTGAAACAATTTCTGAACATATTCGAAGAATCTCATTAGGATGTGATCTTAAGAATTGAAATAAACACGATGAGGAGTATTTTATCTATGTGAAAAGTGAAATTATATTATCAATTGTGTTGTGTATTTCACAAGTTAACTTACCAGGGATTCAGTTAATTGCCCTATACTAGCACTCAATCCCAACAGAACTCTTTCTGAATACTCTGGGAATTCAAGTAAAGAACAGAACAGTGGAAATGTATGATCGGCAAATAACCATAATACAGAAGAACTATCCTCCTGGAAAATGTTAAGAAGTTTTTCTTGGTTTTGTATGAACCAAATTACAAAATATTTTTCCAGCTAAACCTCAAATACGCTCAATTGTTTCGAGTGCTTGTTGTGCCAAGCCAACCATTACCTGATGAACGAATTCCGGTTGTAGTAGTGCATAAGGACAGTTTGTTAGTAGATTAAATAATGCTGGAGAATACGATTTTCGATTCCTTTAATACAATACACATGGTGTATAATACTACACATTGCTGCTTCTCTAACCTATGCTCCGATATCGCCACGATTATCAAGTGTATATTCTTCTAAAGCCTTCAGATAGCAATCAGAAATTTTCATCAAGTACTGAGGGTTGGAAATTGATTCTGCAAAGAATATAGAAGAAAAAATTTACCGTCGAATATTAATTAATTTTGTTATCTATCTCACCTGGATCACTAACATCAAAACCAATGACTTGGACTACATTTGTTAAAGCTCTTATACTATCACGTCTAGCTTCTGACCAAATATAAGTAATAGGATTTTTATTACGTTTTAGCAGCAGTTTGATCACCACTAATTAACGCTTGAACGGCACCATGAGGCAGGAGAGCATGCTTTATTAGAATATTAATGATTTCGTTAAGTTTTAATTTAAGTATGAATTTTGGAAGAGCCCCAATTGCACTTAGATATCCCATTCGAATGTGTTTCTTCTAAATCATTCTCCGATCCAATTAAATAGGTATCCATAATTGCTATATTTTCTTCTCTTCGTACATCTTGATTGTAGTAAGCGTTGCAAAGTTCAGTATTAACTCGTTCCGGAATCTCGTATTTGTGCATTTTTGTTAACGATGCATTTATCGATGATTTTTTTAAAGAAATGATAAGATTTTTTTAAAGAAATTTTCACACAATATGGAGTCTGTGTGCATATTCAAAGTTTGATAAATAAGTTTACGTTTAAGACTGTTAAACTAAATTGCCTCAAATTTCGATTTAAGTCATAGACCAAATTTAAATTTAAGTATAAATTGCTTGCCTGACAATACCAGGCTGAAGTAACGCAAACCCAAATGAGATAAATGTGCAACACATCATTTTCGACTCATCCATAAGTGCGGTAAAAAACATAATATAGTTCTACTGGTGACTATATTTTGGAAAGCAAATCTTTTATTTTCGGAAGCAGTCCAATTCTTCCTTCCTCGCTTTATAGCAATACAACAATGTTTACATGATCCTTTTCTTTCTGAAATTTACAAAAATTAAGAATTTTTCTTTTAATTCACATTTAAGTATAAAATTACTTGATAAAAACAACAATCATTTTTCCTAAAAAATGTTTCAATCAAACATATCACTGCTAACGATTTCGAATGCCTCACATTCATCGTTGATTACTTTTTCATCTGTATAAATTTTTAAGGATCCAATAGCTGCAACCATAGAAGGACTTATATCAATATTATGACAACATTTTTCCAAACGCTTCAATCCCGCTCTGACTGTTATGATTGCGTTTAACATTTTTGTTTGCAACCGATTTCTTGTCTTATTTTTAACCAAATTCATTACACTGAATACCCGCTCAACTTCAGCATTTGACAGTGGTAAAACTAAAAGCGACCATGCGAATTCTACAAGCTCTTTATAAGGACTATCACCATTTGAGTCTTCGAAACACAATACTTCAGTCCAAAATCGCAGTGAATCTAACTTATTCTCCTCGGGCCAATTAATAATCGTTAAATTTTCCCATTGATTTTGAATTTTGGTTATAAGGTCGCTTTTAATTTTCATTTCTTGTAGCAATGGTATTAAGGGTTCGTTAATCACTCTTAATGCCTGGGAAACTGAAAGCATTTTTACTTTTCGAAGTATTTCAATGTTTTGCGGAAGCCTTACTCGAACAGATTTAGCTAAATTAATCAAAAAATCAACACAGCGCTTTCTAATATTTTCCTCTTGAACAGCAGAGAGAGATTTCTTCGCTTTCATCTCACTAATTTTTTCCTCAAATTCGTAGCCTAGGTATGGTAGTGGCATTAGGTTATCGACTATACTGGAGCTCATGTAATCAAAATTAGGCCGTCTCGTTATTATTTTATTGAGAATGCTAGAAAGCAGCAACCAAATATCATCAAGCATCTTAGTAAGATCAGCAGAACCACTTTCGAATGCTTTGTTAACTCTTTGAACTTCTGATAAGACTGGACGTAAAAACAGAAAGTAGGCGTGATTGGCATCATCGTTGAACATCTCATTTAATATTTCAGCAGTATAACATTTTTCGGACAGCCTCACAATTCCAAAGTGAGTCTTTAGTTCGATCCATTGATCAAGAATTCGTCTAACTGAAGTTTCAATTGATAACCATCTTGTCTGACTAATCATTGTAAGTTTAAGAGGCAACTGCCCGTCATTTATAGCACAAAATATATTTTTGTATACTATTTGTCGTTTTGAGGAGTGAGAAAACCAACTGAATGTTTCGTTCACAAGATATTCTAAATTTCTCGGTAGACAATTTTTCCATGCCTCTGAAACTGCCAACTGCAGTGAGTGACATACGCAAGGTATGAGGATCAAACGAGGAACTTCTGACTTTAATCTAGCATACACTCCAGAGTTAATACCAACCATTACTGCAGCATTATCGGTGCCAATACCAACCATTTTATTCAGTAGCAGATTGTACTCAGACAAGACAGCTTTGATAGCATCAGCAATACTCGATGCGTCACAAGTTTCTATTTCTTGGAGTTTTAAAAATGTCGTTGTCAGTAGATTCCGTTTTTTACTATAATATATAATAACTATTCCAATATATTTTAAACAAGCCACATCGGTGGACTCGTCTATTAGAAGGCTATAAAATCCCTGATCGATATCGAATATCAAATCCTTAACAAAATAAGGATACCAAACATTTTTTATGATAGCACTACATTTGGTCCGGGCAAGTTTAACATTTTTGGCAGTATTACTATCAGTGAGACTTGATTTTATTGTCGAAGTAATGTGATCAACAACATTGGTACTTGTGTGCTTGGCAACCAACAGAGCAATTCTAGCTTCTGCCATTTTAACTTTATTATTGCTTGTCTGATATTCGAAATTAATTTTCTGATGTTTAATATTATAAAATGGCTCTGACGCTTCAATATGTTTTTTTGCCAAGCTGTGGTCTTTAAGACTGGATTTTTTTGAATTTATAATACAGGAACAGTACTTGCATTTTATTTTAGTAGTAGAGTCTTTGATTGAAATTATCCAATCTTTAAAAGGTTTCTCGCTGAGAAATGTTGATGTGGGAGGATTTTGTCTCTTCCGTTTTTAGAATGTAATAACGACGATTCGTTTCGGCTGCAAATTTAATACATTCAGAAATTAATTTGGGAATATTGATAGCCGACAATAAAGTCTTAATTATAGTGTAACTTCTACACTTATAGCTGATGAACATTTGGGATTTTAATTCTATTAAATATTCTAATTCTATTTAATATTTAGCTTACCTTACATATTCCTGAGCTGATTCGATGTGTGCTAACTGGCTCTGCTCGCCCTCTAAACTAATTATTTCTATGTTTTTATCTAAATTAGAAATTCCCGGTTCTGCTTCTACATCCCCTCTTGAGGGATTCTTGAAAACTTCTACACTATCTTTCTGATTCTGTTTTTGACTCTTATCCAACCAGCTATAAATAAGATTGAAACCCATAAGTTTTTATCCTTGTCACATTAAACTTAAAAAAATATCTTGCCTTTTTAGCATATTTTGTTGTTGTTTTGAATACTGTTCGTGATTAATTTATTTCCGAGTTGCTGAAATAAACACAAGTCTCTATATAGACCTTTTTTGTCACTCAATAAGAGATTATTTAAAATATTTCAGTGTTATTCGACCATCGCATCGCCTCAATTTGAATCGATCTAAAATTCAAATTGTTATACATACATATATCCCTTGAGCACGCGTTTTTTCCACATTCCTCCCAATCCAAACCAGAAATAGGAGAAATCCAGTTCGGAAGTATTATAGTTAAAGAGAGTAATGAAATAGCGAATAAATTGAATAGTTATTTTATTGATAGTGTAACAGCCTGTTTACTTGAAAGTTTTTACTCGGTGTAAAAACTTTTACGCATTTTTGCTCACAAACCGTGTTTACTTTTAACTAGTAAAAATCGAGTAAATTTATACGTTTCCCCTCTTGCACAAAGTTGCACATTTTTACTCATGATCAAGAGGATGTGTAACTTTGTTTGATATGCAATCAGCTGACTGTCAAAAGTATTAAATTTGAGGTTAAGCCGTTTGTTGGGTTATCGAAGAATGTAAAATGATAATCTAAAGAGTCGAAATTAAAAAAAAATATTAAAGAGGGTGGGTTTTTTAAAACGTATTTCAAATTAATTAATTTGTTTTCTGTTTCAGACGGAAAGGTAGCAGCCAAATTCTTGACACATGACAAGCTAAACAAAATTTACTCGAAAAGTGTCTGGTAACTTTTCTTGATTTATCCCCTCTACCGCATAAAAGTTTTTACTTGATTTTTACGCAAAGATTTTTACTCAAAAGTAAACAGACAGACCTTTTTACGCAAAAGTAAACAGACAGACCTAATATGTACACAAATACAAGGAATATGACAAATATGTTCGATGGGCGTGGGCTTCAGTGCTCCACTGTCAGAAAAAGTGCAACACTGATTTGGTCCAATCGAAATCTACATTAGAGAACTGACACTAATCAGATAAAAACAAATAAATAAATTGCAGTGAAATACTGCAATAGTTTCTTAATATATGTAATATGTAGTTACTTGCGAGTTTGGATATTTTATAAGAATCTAAGAATCTATTTATCAGGTTCATAATTTTGCGATTAGTGAAGTCGCACAAGATTAAAACGGCTATGTAAAACAGTGAAATCCTGGGCGATATAACATAACATGTCCCAGTGCTCAAGTGATTTGCTGAGGCTCTTCAATAAACGTTTTTCTATTCTATTATACTTAAGATAATTTATATCCTTAAAATAATACATACATAGTTGCCTACAACACATATAATGACAAAACTACTTACAAGGTGTATTCACATATGTCATTTCTACAGTACAGGAGACATGTGAGGCTGGATTCCCTTCACCTAAGGCATACTTTCTTTCCTCTCCCGTCACTAAATCACAAGGAGTACCCTAAAAAAGAATTCTAAACTAACAAGACTTTACGCAAACTGAATAACTTGAATAACTTTACCTGTTCATTACTTTTATGATATACTTCCGTTGCAAGCAATTTAAGGGGACCATAATATACGCCTGATTTTGCTGAAAGAAACCTTTTCATGGCATGATACGTTTTTCCAGAATTTGTCGGCCCAGCATGAAATATAATTTTCCTCGTTATTGCTCTTGCACTTGGATACCAGTTGGCAGGAGTTCTAAGATCAGAGATTTTTTTCAAGTCATCCATGCACTCAAGGTGCGGGAAAACTGTCCTTGCATGCCTAAGGAAATACGGGAATATATCGTCAATGTGTCCTGTACCTAGCAGAATATCACTTATTGTAATATGAAGGTCTGCAGGAAGATTGTCAGCTTCAATGCATGCAGTATCTGCGAAAACTAGCAAAAGCTTGCTGTTGTATTGTAGATAATGATAAACTAAAATATACAGGAAATAAAAAATGAACTCAGAAATTTTATGGCAAAGTTTACTATCAAGTCGATTCTCTTGGCATAATGCCTTAATTTCCTTTTTATGAGTAAATTTATTCAGGACCTTTAGCAGCTGTTTTATCTAATTTGCCTGTTAATTCAGCTCTTCCAATATTAATTAAATGTCATCTGGATTATTTCGAACAGAGACAGGTTTAAAGAGTGCGGAAATTTTAGAATCGCCACTTTTTCGGGTCTGCTGAAAGCCGGTCATAAAATCTCCTTCCAATAATTAGTAAAGCACTTTGTGTTCCTTTTTCCGTCTCGTTTTACAACACTTCGGTAGGCAATTTACTATTTACCATTTAACACTGCTTTTTTAGTACTCTTAAAACACTGAATTAGTTTTTATGCCACTTTAAATGTCTTTTAAGGCGTATTATTAACAAAATCTGGATTAAACTCCTCCACTTTATCGTCCCTTTGCCCCAGACGTATCTATCGGTATCATACAATGGGAATGGCGCAACACAAATCGAAATCGCATAAGCATAAGCAAAGCATTCTTTTCTTTTTCTTTCTTTCTTATCATCTTATAAGAAAGAAGCATTCTTATTGGTTCATAAGCATAAGCATTCTTTCTTTCTTATAATCTTATAAGAAAGAAGCATTCTTATTGGTTAAACCAATAAAATATAAGCCGCTGGCTCTGATTGGGCCAGCGGCGGTCACGTGGTGGACGAAAGCAAGTGAAGTTTGCGTTAATCCGAAAATCGGCAAAATCGGCTAAAAAAAAATCGAAATCGGCTAAAAATCGGCTGTCGGCTAAGCTAAAATTTTTTCGGCTAATGAAGTTGAAAATCGGCCAAATTAGCCGATTTTCGGCTCAGTTGGCAACGCTGCCCTCTGCAATTTGAACCGCAATACCGAATGGTACTTATCCATATTGTATACCGGTTTAGGCTGACGCTGCACGCTACTGGGGATTTCCGCTACAAATCCAAACAACGTTTCCATGGGTGTAAGTTTTGTGCCTGCATGCACGGTGTTGTTGTACGCATGCGCTGCGGTTCTCAACAGCTCTTGCCAGTTTCGAGGCTCCCGATCAACGAAACTCCTCAGATAGTTGGCTAGCGTAGAATACTGCCTCTCCACAGCGTTGGACTGGGGATGGTAGGCAGTTGTTTGCAGCTTCTTTATCTTCAACATTTTACAAAGAGCCTTTAAGACTTCTCCAGTGAAGTTTGCTCCCTGATCCGTTACTAGCTGTTTCGGTAGCGAGTATCGGCTGAGGATTTGCTCAAACAAGGCCTGGGCTACCGTCTTCGCTTCTTGGTCTGGTATCGCCACGAAATCTACAAATCTAGTCAGATCATACATCATAGACAAGATGTACTTGTTACCCTTGTCACTGACGGGCAAAGGTCCAACTAAGTCATCATAGACTTTCTCAAAAGGTCTTTTCGCGATTTCCGTCACTACTAATGGCATCTTGATGGCTCTAGCGTACAACGTTTAACATACCGAGCTATATCAGCCTTCATTCCCTTCCAACGGTAGAAGCGCTTCTCTCTGTTGAACGTTTTGTTCCTTCCAAAGTGTCCTCCAAACCTAGAGTTATGATAATCTCTTAGAATTAGCTCAATCTCTTCTGGATTGATCACCAGTTTCGGTTCTGGTTTCTTCAGTTTTTCTTCGGTGTCAGCTTCAAATTCTGCTATTAGTCCACCTTCCTTATTTGGGTACTAAGCTGTGACTGCTGTTTTAATTTTGTCCAGAAGCTCTTTCATTCTGTCAGCGAATTTTCGAATGTCCTGTCCAGGTCGTTGTTTACACTCCAGCATTTCCGTACGTAGCTCACTGAACGATTTTCGCGGCGTATATGCAGTTGTAATAACTTGCTGCAGAGTTTCAAAGTCCTTCGGCTCATGGGAACACACTAGATTTTAGGCGTCATCTGTATGCCGAAATTCACACACTTGATAAAGATAGCTTTTTCTTCAGAAATCAATTGATCGTAGAGTTCCTTGTTGCAATTCAGGAAACGGTTGCCCAGCTTTGGTGACCTTTCCATAGAAAATAATGGTATATATTTGGATACCATATCCATAACTTTCCCATGTGCTTCCGCCATACTGTTCTTGAGCAATCCGTATGATTTACTGCTTCCTGGTTCTTTTGTCTTTCCCTTCGATCAGCTACTCTTAGCTGAAATATCTTGCCTATCTTTCGTTTTTCGTGGTTTATCCCAGAACACTAAATTCCTTGGTGCCCGCTTCTTACTGACTTCTTGCCTGTATATGTTCTCTTGCGGCAGTGGACCCTCGGCTCTTGATTCTGTTTCCAGTTCCTCCGCTGCCTCTGCTTCTTTCAGTTGCTGTTCCAAAGACAATATTTTCTTTATTAGACCCTTGTTCTTTCTTTTCTCTTCTTCTAACAATTGTTCTGCTTGGATCTCACCCCTTTGGATCACCTCGAGTGTAGCCGTTACCAGCAAGTCTAAAGCTTCGCCTTTCGTACATGACTTAGCAGCTGTATTCCAGTCCTGAATCAATTTTCTCGATTCGTCACTTGATGTTCGTTTTTGCAACTTTGCCGTGAGATGCTCTCCAATATACTGCCAGTCTTGCTCGTAGCTTTCTAACTTCTCCTTACACTCTTTTAGCTCCTGCGATCTTTCCTCTAATTCCTTCTCTTGAGTTTCGAACCGTAACAGTTGCTCTCTTGTCAGTACATTACTTCTACCCACCGACATTGAAGTCTGAACCAGAAGATCATCTAATTCTTCTCTCTTTTCCCTCCAATCCAAGCCTAATTACATATATATATTATATATAACACCTAACCAAGAAAACAATCTCACCCAACAAAACAACTTACACAAAAGTTAATTAATTTTAAACTACAACTAGTAAAACTAATTCAAATTTTTCCCAATTTCCTCATTCAATCTCACTTTCTCCTGCCCTTTGTAACCTAAATGCTCCATAGATTAACACCTTAATCCCAAACGTTACAGTCGACTTGACTTTTTGTGTGAATCACGAAGACATAACCCCAACACTCAGCATATATCAATATCGAGACATATAATCTCTGTTTAAAGCGTGACGATTCAGACAAATACAGCATATACTCTATCAATGCTATAACACACGCGAAGTAGCTTCGAACGAACAGGAGTGAAATCCAACTTTTAAGCAGAATTATAGAAAACAACGCTATACCTAATTACCAAAATTTCCACCCCTTAACTGTTACTCTATTTAACCTATAGAAAGATTCTCAGTTTTTCTTACAGGCACAAGTTCATTCATACGCACAAAAACTGAATAACTTACTACACTTCTCATTTATAACAAAAACATAAAGGCCAACGATAAAAACACAAAACATTTATTCCCCCATATTAAACAAAAAATATTGAAAATCGCCGCAAACAAAACAAAAACCAAACATCGATGAATTAACTAATTAACCTATATCTTAAATTTTCAACCTAAACACACGGAAATGCGACAAAAAACTTTCAAACGCCCATAATGATTTAACCTCAACCTATCCAAAAACGCACATCACAATCATGAAATCAATATTACTACACTGAAATGGCTTCCCAAAATTGCACTCAACACTTAATCTAACACTTTTTAAATTTATAATGAAAAGCAAATGGAGCAACTAAAAGAAGCAAAACTCCCACAATTAACAAAAATGGAGCAGCTAAAAAAGCATAGCTCCCAACAAAAAAAAATGGAGCAGCTAACAAGCATAACTCCCAAAAAATAAAAAAATGGAGCAGCTAAAAAAGCATAACTCCCAATATATATAAATTTTAAAAACACAATACCTTTTTAAACCGGCAGCGCCAAATTGTCGTGTCCCAATAATAAAACTCACGAATCAATCAAACAATAAAAGAATAAATCTTTAAACCAAAAAAAAACACACGAATTGCATTTAAAACAATACTTTATTAATCCGAGAACTGACCTAACTTATTGACAATATAACTAAGCTACCTGGCGCTTAGGTAACCTGAACCGCCTCTAATCAGGATAATACTGTACACTTTACGGCACTCGCAAGTCCAGTCATTGGTGTTTTATGCACCAATATTCGGAAGTAGACTTTACTTAACAACGCGGATGTAAACAAACGACAACAACCTTGCCGTTTGTTCTACCGGTTGCAGCACCTGAGTCTCTCAGTAGTAAACAATCGCTTTACATAATAATTACCATACTAGGTTAATTATTATTGTAATCGTCGATTGCTCCACTAAGCGCTCATCGCAGCCAGCTGTTGAGCTAATCAGCAAAATAACCGACAGTTGCAGAACAGTACCATGCGAGGTTACTGTTTAGCAATTGCTAATTATTTCACTAAAATGCGCCCTTGGCTGCTGGAAGAATCTTCCGTATATTGGGCCATAACATCCCTCCCCCCTCCGCTATGCTACTTCTTCATATTAAAAAAATTCCTGAAAAGATAAAGACATATTTATACAAACCCGCATACCAGTCCAGATCTAAAAGAAACAAGAACAACAGCAGAATATTTTTCAGTCGAAAAATTATAAAATGTGCAAAATGAGCACAAAATACAATATTTCGTTTAAAACTTACCGCTAGTCAACCACATCAAAGCGACGAAAACTGCAATTCTCCTAGCTGTAAGAAATCGCGTGATGCCATCATGCAATGTGTTACAGCAGGCTTGAAAGAAGAACAAAAAATTCTGGGAAGAAAAAAGGCGCTCGCTTGCCGGTGGCTGAGTGAAGAACGTTGGCAATGTAGGGAGACTGCGTGTAGTCGGGGAGTTGTTTTTTGGCTTACGAGAACGGTCGCAGAAAAATTGAGTCGCGATTCCTCTTTATTTAAAATCAGTCTTTAGAGTTTTTTTTTTGCTTTTGTGAACTGAAAGGAAAGTTTTAGTTTATTCATTCAGGTCGTGAATTTGGTTAATTAGAATATTTACCTGTGCAACAGTGATTTTTTCTAAAGATCTTTCTAATAGCGAACTGAAAGAAAATTTTGGTGTTAATGCTGCACATTCTTAAGTTTTATTAATTGGATAACTTACCTGTGCGACAGTGATTTATTTTTATTCATGAATGTTATTGATTGGATTACATACCTGTGCGACCGTGATTTTCCATGTAGATCTTTCTATTAGTGAACTGAAAGAAAAATTTTAGTTTATTCATTCTGGTCGTAAATTTTATTAATTGGAATATTTACCTGTGCTACAGTGATTTTTTTTCTAAAGTTCTTTCTAATAGCGAACTGACAGAAAATGTTGGTGTTAATGCTGCACATTCTTAAGTTTTAATAATTTGATTACTTACCTGTGCGACAGTGACTTTCTACATAGATGTTTCTAATAGTGAACTGAAAGAAAATTTTAGTATTAATGTTGCACATTCATAAATGATATTAATTAGACTATTTACCTGTGTGCCAGTGATTTCTCATATAGATCTTTCTAATAGTGGACTGAAAGAAGAAATTTGTTATTAATGTTGCGCATTCATAGATTGTGTTAATTAGAATATTTACCTGTGCAACAGCGATTTTTCCTAAAGATCTTTCCAATAGTGAACTGAAAGAAAATTGTAGTATTAATGCTGCGCATTCATAAGTTTTAGTATTAGAAATATTTACCTGCGCGCCAGTGATTTTTCATATAGATCTGTCTAATAATGAAGTGAAAGAAAAATTTTAGTATTAATGTTGCACATTCATAAATGATATTAATTAGAATATTTAACTGTGCTACCGTGATTTTTCCTAAAGATCTTTCCAATAGTAAACTGAAAGAAAATTTTAGTATTAATGTTGCGCATTCATGAAATTTTATTAATTGGATTACTTACCTGTGCGACAGTGATTTTTTTTTTATTCATGAATGTTATTGATTGGATTACCTACCTGTGCGACAGTGACTTTCTACATAGATCTTTCTAATAGTGAACTGAAAGAAAATTTTGGTACTAATGCTGCGCATTCATAAGTTTTAGTATTTGAAACAGTTTCCTGTGCGACAGTGAGTTTCCCTATAAATCTTCCTAATAGTGAACTGAAAGAAAATGTTGGCATTAATGTTGCGCATTCATAAATTTTATTAATTAGAATACTTACCTGTACGACAGCGATTTTTATGTAGATCTTCCTATTAGTGAACTGAAAAGAAAATTCTGATTGATTCATTCTGTGCAGTCGTAATATGTATTAATTAGAATATTTACCTGCGACCGTGATTTTCATGTAGATCTTTCGATTGGTGAACTGAAAAGTAAATTTTGGTTTATTCATGCTGTGCACTCATAATTTGTATTAACTGGAATATTTACCTGTGCGACAGTGATTTTTATGTAGATCTTCTTATTAGTGAACTGAAAAGAAAATTTTGGTTGATTCATTCTATGCAGTCGTAATTTGTATTAATTGGAATATTTACCTGCGCGACAGTGTTTCTCATATATCATCATATTGGTAAACTGTAGAGCAAATTTCGGTTTAACCATTCTGTGCACACATAATTTGCCTTATTTGAAATACTTACCTGTGCGTCGGTGAGTCTTATATACCATAGTAGTGGCGAACCTGAGAGAAAATTTGGGGAAAAGTTTCCTTGCACATAACAAAGATCAGGTGAACTCAGACTTCAAAGTAGTCCTGAAGCAACTAGCAGATAGTTGGAAAACCAATGTCCAACCCTTTTGGTAAAGGAGGAAACCCCGAATATGATTAAATCAGGTGTTATGTAAGTCCATAGCGGACCACAAGGTTAGTTCAAGTTTTCTCTAAGTATTATTATTACAGTGTTAAAACCATTTAGTGTACATCTAAGGTTAGGCGTCGATCACAGGGTTCGATAAGTCATATAATACGAAAGCGCTTATTAGGGCTAGTTGTAAGATTTGGATCCAGTTTGATATTAACCGGAGACTTTGTTTCCTTTAGTTTTTATATATACATACCATGTTAATCTTTGTGTGATCGGGTTTCCTCCCTCGTAAGTGATTCATATGCTTGAACATCCCCAATAAATAAACTACTTTGATTTGGACTTGATGAAATTTTGAGTTCCTTGATACGCCTTCCTTCTTCTTTTGGGTGATTTAGTTTGGTCACCTTTGGCCGCACTTCTCCAAGTTGCTTTCTTCTTTTGTTTACAGGTTCGTAATGGATTCAGCGCGATGGAGTGAGTAGTTCCATAAAGGGGATGGTCGCGGACAGGAGGGAGATCGTTTCCACACACACACGGCAATAGATGTAAAGCACGTACAGATGGGGGCTGAGCATTTTGGTACGGCTTTGGAGGCTTAGCCAGGGTGGATGGGGGCGATTGGACCCAACATTACCCAAAGCCGGGGTCTCAACAATATCGGAGACCCCTCTCAGCTCTCTCAGTCTCTCTCAATCGCGCATTTGCCAGCGTGGTAAACTCTCCGGGTGAATTAGCACTTGTTCGGCGTTGCTGAGGTCTTCTATTCTCCTTCTTTTTGCAGCATATAAATAAAATCAGTTTTCTTCTCTTTAGGCTTTCAGGTCCACCATGAGAAGTAAGCCTGCATTAGATCTTTTTTTTCTGTCCGTCCGTCTGTCTGATCAGTTATGTTGACGATTTTGCACAGCTTAACAAGCATCAAGGGATGTGGGTGGCAAGAACCACCCCAAGCTGGCTGATCGCTAGCGGCATATTTGCAGCCACCCACGCTAATCCCGCGATGATTTTGTAACAAAGAGGTGTCGGATGCAGTATGTATCTACATTCAGGTACAAGTGAATGTAGGTAGATCTGTCGGCTGACAAGCTCTTCGTTACAAATGGCGCCCAAACGGTTTTTTTTTGCTTTAAGAGCTTATTGTTATTTGTTATATTTCTGGTCGCCCATTTGTCGCTACAAATGGCGCCCAATCTTCGGTTTTTTTTCTTCGCATTTAGTCAAGCTTCTCTTGACTAGAATGCAATTGCTATTTCAATGTTATTTTCTCAATTTTTTTTTGTGTTATTATCACTATTAGAACTTTTCTTTGTTTTGTAAGACCTCAGTATGTTTTAAGCCGACGCAAATGATTTCCTCGTCTTGCTTCTGTGGAGTGCGTTACTTCCATGATAGCTCCTTTTTGGCTCTCGTTAGGCCCGACCTTAGTATCGCGGCGTAAACTGCCTTCGGTCAAGTCTAAGTCAATTTCTACCTTAAATTTAAAAGTTTCCTGGTTTAAGTGCTCATCTCCTCGGCAACAAGCGAGTCTTGTGCGTGAGGTGTACCACTTTTGAAGCCAAGCTTCAGCTCGTGGACACCGAGATGACGACCACTTGTCAGTGTTACTTGCATGACGAGCTGGTCAGCTGACCCAAACCTAGCAAGTTGTTGAACGATGTTCTTCTTTTGATTCTGTCCTTGTCTGGGCATAGGTGTCAGCTTACCGGTTTTAGTGTGCACCTTCGCACCAGATCTTTTTTTTCTTCGTTCAAACCCTTCTTCCCTTATTATTAAATTCAGTAATCCCTCTGGAGGCTCCTTGATGGAAGTGTGAGTTATTCAGTTTGCAGTGGTCAGTTAGCGTTGTATGCGATGCGTGCGCTTTTGAAATTAATTTCGCTTACATCTGCAGGTTCCAGGGAGAAGCCAGTATATTATTAAATTTGTATGGTGTTTCGGGCTGTGAGCCATTTTAGTTTTGGGTTTTTTTTTAAAGAAAAAAAAGCTGCTTTGAGGTTTGCATTGTCACCTTTGGCATATATAAGCATTCATGTTTTTTCTTCTGCCTGTTAATTATTTTGATGATACTAATACACACAATAAGCTAATGCTTCTCTCCAGAGTGCTGGTAGCTACTGAGTTACTGACAACTCACATTCGCCTTTCATCTCAACTTCATTCCCCATTAACCTTCCCTAACTTCTAATGATGGGAGGCTAAGTCGATTAGTGGTTGATGAACGTTGTATGCGATGCATACTGTTATGGATCTTATTTCCGTTCACTTCTGTTGGTTCCGAGAAGAAGCCCGTATTATCTCTCGTTTTTAGTTTTAGTTGGGTTGTCCCGCATAGATATTTAGTTTTGGTTGGGTTGTCCCGTTCAGATATTTAGTTTTAGTTGGGTTGTCCCGTTCAGATATTTAGTTTTAGTTGGGTTCTCCCGTTCAAATATTTAGTTTTAGTTGGGTTGTCCCGCACAGATATTTAGTTTTAGTTGGGTTGTCCCGTTCAGATATTTAGTTTTAGTGGGGTGGTCCCGCACAGCTATTTAGTTTTAGTTGGGTTGTCCCGTTCAGATTTATCTCCTTATATAAATCACCGCTATGGCTTCTTAGTCGAGTACCAGCAGCCACTTAATCACCGACCTCTCACCTTTCCTTGATTTGTTGACCGCAGTCCCTTGTCAAGTTGATGAACGATGTTCTTCTCTCTTGATTTTTGTCCTTGACTAAGGGAGTGCTTGTCATGATCATGCATTGTGAGACGGCAACTTCAAATTCCGATCTCTGACATTGCACCAACCTTCCCCTCCCCCATGTACACGTTTCTTGTTAGCTCGTCGTAGTATAGAGTGACCGAAGGCTTAGCGACTAGCCTGATTCTGAGCGAACGCCTTGGAGAATGATCGAGACGGGAGAGAGAGAGAGAGAGAGAGAGAATTTTGTTTTTACGCTTTCAGCAATGGCTGAATATGTGGTAGCTTTTTTTTTATTATTTTTTTTCAGCAGTGGGTGAAGCTTAGTGAAGCTTATTGATGTTCTTTTTATTTTCTTGCGTGTGTTGGAACGAGTGTGTCTCACCTCTCGTCGTGCCGTCATGCCGACGCCCTTCATGAAGGGAAAATATCGACGCTTCATTTCATTCTTGAGGCTATATATATGTATTTCGTAAGTTTTATTCATTGACTCAATCTTAACTATTAGCAGGGCAATATACTGTAGTGTTATGTTCTAACGTACACGTATCTTGTTACCAATATCACCGTCGTTTTTTTTTTGCGTTTATTTTCAAGATTTATTTATATTGTTATCGTGATAATTGTCCAGTTCTAGGTGAGCCACTTCGATGCAAGCCAAGTAGTGCGAGATCTTATTTTTATATTGTCTATGCATTGTGCATATAATTTTTTTTTTTCGTCGCTGACACTGCAAGTAATCCAATAATCACGATAAGTAGAACCAACCTTGTTTCCTTTACGAGCTATCGAATCACTGTCGCGATTGTTAAGTTTGAATGTTAACTGTACTACCATAGATGCCATTTTCTTAGTCGGATTGTCAGTCGGACTAGATCGACTTTATCTTGTGAATGGCTATTATAGGCTAAGATCTATTTTATTTATCAGGCACGCAGTAATTCTATTTCTTTTCGTATTCTTTCAAGGTGCCTTTAGTAAGTTCCCTTCTTTGGAAATTTTTTTTGTTTCTCTTTTTCCATGCTCAGGATTTTAAGTCTTGATCAAAGTTGATTAGATCTCGGTAGCCCCAAGAAGGCATCCGGCAAGCTTCACTTGTGAACTACAGGTTATCGCAAACCCTCCTACTACTTCCTCAGTGGTGGTGACAAACCTCTTGCACTTTGTTACTAACCCCTTCTGGGCTAACCTTCACCTGAAGGATTTTATTTTTCTGTCTTTCTTCAGTTTTCTTCCAATTAAAAGTCTCCGAGCGGTGGTTGGTATGGCTGAAGCCTCAGTGGAGTGTAGTTTTGCTATATATTGTGTATTATCTCTATACTAACAAGTTTAGATGGTCCCAGTCTTTGTTACTAACCCCTTCTGGGTTAGCCTGCATCTGAAGGATTTTTCTTTCCTGTCCTTTCTTCAATTTCCTTAGAGCTTGAACCCGCTTGCTGCATCCCGCGGGATTTCCGTCATCCTGACTGAGTTGATAGATGAATTCTATCTGTTACGAAGCGATTTCCTCTCTTGGGATTAAGGGGAATTTCCGCGGTGTTGCGACTGGATTCAACAGAACACAAAACGATAAGTAGCGGCGTTTCACTGACGAAGTCGTAATCTCAAGCCGAATATTCCGGTACCAAATAAATCAATCGCTGCACCTCTTCCTGGTCAGTTCATTGGGCGAGACGAGTTGGTAGACGACGTCTATCGGTAGATCAGTCCTCCCTCGTCCAAGACGAACTGGGATCAGGGTCGCAGATGGGATCCGATTTCTCAACAACCCAGGGTATAGTGTATGCCCGGCTTGAGACTCTTGTGGGTCGTCCCCACGTTGGGCTCGTTGTGGGTGGATCTATTCCCCTTTAGTGCATATCCTAACATAAATCTCGTGTCAAAGCCCTGCTTGAGACTCTTGTGGGTCGTCCCCACGTTGGGCGCGGCTGCAAAAATATTATCCATAGTTCACCTCCCGAGTCGACCTTCTTGTTTTGTTTTCTTTTCTCTCTTTTCTCTCCCTTCCTCGTTTTGCCCGGCATGAGACTCTATTCTCGGTGGTTCGTCCCCACGCTGTAGCGTATACCCCCTTACGCTGCTTTTGCTTTGCTTCTCTACGTGTGTAGAGAAAACCCCATGATTTCCCAGAGTATATAATTTAATAAAATTTAGCTATTTCCGAGAAGCAGCCCTATGCTACTTCTCCATATGGGAAAATTCCTGAAAAGTTAAAATTTATTTATTTTCAAGAAGTAGCCCTATGCTACTTCTTCATATTAGAAAATTCCTGAAAAGAGAAAATTTATATATTTTCAAGAAGTAGCCCTATGCTACTCCTTCATATTAGAAAATTCCTGAAAAGATAAAATTTATATATTTTCAAGAAGTAGCCCTATGCTACTTCTTCATATTAGAAAATACCTGAAAAGATAAAATTTATATATTTTCAAGAAGTAGCCCTATGCTACTTCTCCATAGTACAAAAATTCCTGGAAAAATAAAAGATAAAATCTATATATTTACAAGAAGTAGCGCTATGCTACTTCTTCATATTAAAAAAATTCCTGAAAAGATAAAGACATATTTATACATACCCGCCACTGACATATATATACTATGGACTGCTCGGCCGTATCCATTTCTTAAGGGAATAAATGGTACCATTTCTTATTTCCGTCTCTTTCCCCCTTCGTTTTGCGATATTACCAGATATTCAAAATCCAATTTGCTGGCAAAGCTATAGAGACTAAACTACTATCCATACAGGAAAATAGTCTTCTTGTAATTTAAAACTTGGTTCCTTGCCTTCCCAAAGGCTACACTTACTACATACCTTACTTTACAAAATAATAGTTTTGATTGAAAAGTAACCTTGGTATTTTGCGCTTAGCTGAGTAATAATTGCATGTGTTTATGTGCAGCCGTAATCCGAATCTGTAGGTAGACTGCTTCGATTTCATCGGACCACGGCATGCCACGCCACGGCACAACGACTTGTACAATTATTACTCAGCTGAGAGTTTTTGTTTGAGGAATCGTAGTCAATTGGTTCAGATAAATTTTTTAAAATAATTTTGTTATGAAAGGTATAACATTTTTATTTTGGTTCGAAAGATAAGAAAGCAAGCTTGAGATTATCTGAACACCATTTTTCTGTATGAATAGTAGTAAAGGGCGGAGGAGCTATTCAAATCAAATTTTTGTCAGTTTTCCATAAGAACACTGCAAATATTTTAGAATGTTCGGACTCAGTTGGGGCACTCCTGTGGTAGTGCGGGAATCTTCTTCATGGCTTGTGAAGTATTGTCGAAGGTTTTAATATCACACAAAATAAATACAGCATAAGCATTTATTTTTTATAAAAATGTTCAGGGGAAGTTAATAGTTCGTGAATGAGGGGCCCTGCAACTCCAAAATGATACAAATTTCTAAGAAGAAACATTTTTTTAATACAAAAAGTCCTATTCGGATTAACTACGTGGTATACAGAAAATAAAGTATGCACAGTGCAAAAGTGTAGTGATGTTGTAGTTTGTGGCGGTATTTGGACTCAATATGTGTTATTGTTTGTGTAATTTTGTTGTGGCAATCCATATGTGGGTATAAATAATATCACGAAACTGTGTAACATACCTAGTATTCTGTATACCGTGGCTTAAAAAGATTTCAGTTTCAGAGCACCTCCGGTAAACAGGCCCTTGGACGTATTTGGGGATTATTCTAAACGAAAAATTCCAACAACAATTTCGTTGACTACATACATATATAAAGTGTGATTTAAGATTTAATAGAATAGATTTAAATGCAATTTACTTATTATGATACAAACTTACATCAGTAGAATAGTCGCAGAATTCTACAGCCATAGGAATAGCTCCTCGTCTTATCCGCGTTGCAAACACAGTTCGGTTGATATCCCGTTCATCGAAGTGCAGGCTGCAAACACAGGGATAAGTTGCTTGCAGTACTTCATCAAGTGAAACACCAAGGGAATCACACCACGTCGCTAACTCAGTTTCCCCGGAAGGTAAGCTTTTATAAAAAAGTAAACTATTACCCCGTTATTAAGAACATAATTAATAGAATTACCGAAACATAGCGAAGGGAACTCATTGTTTTCACTATTTCTTCAGGTAGGCGCAAACATTATTTTTTGCACAAATTAAAAGTTTTAATACCGAATAGTAATTATAATTACTGTTTTATGTACACTTCAAAACACAGCAGTAATTCAAATTACTGTTTTATATGTGTACACTTTAAAACTCTTGATAGTAATTAAAATTACTGTTTTTATCTCTTCAAAAACTCGTCTTATTGAAATTTGACAATCTCAATACTTTAAAGAGCGCGCCAATTACCGTTAATAAAATTTGATATTGGCGACTCCGTTACCATATCTTTCATTAATATAATCGATGCTGAATATAATTGAAATCACGTTTATAAGAAAGAAACGGCTATGCTTTCGGGAGGTATTTTTTCCCTTTCCTTCTTCAGCCAATGGTTGGGTCATATTGAAGTGTTAATAATTAATACTTAGCATTAAAATATTTGCATTTCAAATAAAAATACTCTACTTAAGAATATAAATTTCGTTTATTATTCATATAATTTTTAATATCCACATTTATAATATTTCACCTAAATAAAAAATAAAAAAATTCGTATTGATTTGTGTGGTACTTTAAAAAATGGTACCATTTGAGACAACAAAACGCGCAGTCCATAGAATATATGTCAGTGATACCCGCATACAAGTCCAGATCTAAAAGAAACAACAATAACAGCAGAATATTTTTCAGTCGAAAAATTATAAAATGTGCAAAATGAGCACAAAATACAATTTTTCGTTTAAAACTTACCGCTAGTCAACCACATCAAAGCGACGAAAACGGCAATTCGTCTAGCTGTAACAAATCGCGTGATGCCATCATGCAATGTGTTACAGCAGGCTTGAAAGAAGAACAAAAAATTCTGGGAAGAAAAAAGGCGCTCGCTTGCCGGTGGCTGAGTGAAGAACGTTGGCAATGTAGGGAGACTGCATGTAGTCAGGGAGTTGTTTTTTGGCTTTGAACGAGAACGGTCGCAGAAAAATTGAGTCGCGATTCCTCGTTATTTAAAATCAGCCTTTAGAGTGTCTTTTTGCTTTTGTGAACTGAAAGGAAAAATTTTAGTTTATTCATTCTGGTTGTGAATTTTGTTAATTAGAATATTTACCTATGCAACAGTGATTTTTTCTAAAGATCTTTCTAATAGCGAACTGAAAGAAAATTTTGGTGTTAATGCTGCACATTCTTAAGTTTTATTAATTGGATTACTTACCTGTGTGACAGTGATTTTTTTTAATTCATGAATGTTATTGATTGGATTACATACCTGTGCGACCGTGATTTTCCATGTAGATCTTTCTATTAGTGAACTGAAAGAAAAATTTTAGTTTATTCATTCTGGTCGAAAATTTTATTAATTGGAATATTTACCTGTGCTACAGTGATTTTTTTTCTAAAGATCTTTCTAATAGCGAACTGACAGAAAATTTTGTTATTAATGCTGCACATCTTAAGTTTTATGAATTGGATTACTTAACTGTGCGACAGTGACTTTCTACATAGATCTTTCTAATAGTGAACTGAAAGAAAATTTTAGTATTAATGTTGCACATTCATAAATGATATTAATTAGACTATTTACCTGTGTGCCAGTGATTTCTCATATAGATCTTTCTAAAAGTGGACTGAAAGAAGAAATTTGTTATTAATGTTGCGCATTCATAGATTGTGTTAATTAGAATATTTACCTGTGCAACAGTGATTTTTCCTAAAGATCTTTCTCTTAGTGAACAGAAAGAAAAAATTTGTTACTAATGTTGCATATTCATAAATTATGTTAATTAGAATATTTACCTGTGCTACAGCGATTTTTCCTAAAGATCTTTCCAATAGTGAACTGAAAGAAAATTGTAGTATTAATGCTGCGCATTCATAAGTTTTAGTATTAGAAATATTTACCTGCGCGCCAGTGATTTTTCATATAGATATTTCTAATAATGAACTGAAAGAAAAATTTTAGTATTAATGTTGCATATTCATAAATGGTATTAATTAGAATATTTACCTATGCTACCGTGACTTTTCCTAAAGGTCTTTCCAATAGTGAACTGAAAGAAAATTTTAGTATTAATGTTGCGCATTCATGAAATTTTATTAATTGGATTACTTACCTGTGCGACAGTGATTTTTTTTATTCATGAATGTTATTGATTGGATTACCTACCTGTGCGACAGTACATAGATCTTTCTAATAGTGAACTGAAAGAAAATTTTAGTATTAATGCTGCGCATTCATAAGTTTTAGTATTTGAAATATTTACCTGTGCGACAGTGAGTTTCCCTATAGATCTTCCTAATAGTGAACTGAAAGAAAATGTTGGCATTAATGTTGCGCATTCATAAATTTTATTAATTGGAATACTTACCTGTGCGACAGCGATTTTTATGTAGATCTTCCTATTAGTGAACTGAAAAGAAAATTCTGGTTGATTCATTCTGTGCAGTCGTTGTATTAATTAGAATATTTACCTACGACAGTGATTTTCATGTAGATCTTTCGATTGGTGAACTGAAAAGAAAATTTTGGTTGATTCATTCTATGCAGTCGTAATTTGTATTAATTGGAATATTTACCTGCGCGACAGTGATTCTCATATATCATCATATTGGTAAACTGTAGAGCAAATTTCGGTTCAATCATTCTGTGCACACATAATTTGCCTTATTTGAAATACTTACCTGTACGTCGGTGAGTCTTATATACCATAGTAGTGGCGAACCTGAGAGAAAATTTGGGGAAACGTTTCCTTTCACGTAACAAAGATCATTTTGAAAAATTTTCCTGTGTGACGACAAGTTGTATTTATACCGGCGAGGAAGTATCCCTCTGGCAGAAACTACGGCAAAACATTTGGCTCTTACATATCCGAAGGAGCAGGGAAGCGAGGAGGTGAACTCAGACTTCAACGTAGTCCTGAAGCAGCTAGCAGAGAGTTGGAAAATCAGTGTCCAACCCTTTTGATAAAGGAGAAAACCCCGAATATGATTAAATCAGGTGTTATGTAAGTCCATAGCAGACCACAAGGTTAGTTCAAGTTTTCTCTAAGTATTATTATTTGCTTTGTGTTCTTTTGTTTCTAATTTTACAGTGTTAAAACCATTTAGTGTACATCTAAGGTTAGGCGTCGATCACAGGGTTCGATAAGTCTTATAATAGGAAAGCGCTTATTAGGGCTAGTTGTAATATTTAGATCCAGATTGATATTAACCGGAGACTTTGTTTCCTTTAGTTTTAATATATACATACCATATTAGTCTTTGTGTGATCGAATTTCCTCCCTCGTAAGTGATTTATATGCTTGAACATCCTCAATAAATAAACTACTTTGATTTGGACTTGATGAAATTTTGAGTTCCTTGATACGCCTTCCTTCTTCGTTTGGGTGATTTAGTTTGGTCACCTTTGGCCGCCCTTCTCCAAGTTGCTTTCTTCTTTTGTTTACAGGTAGGTAACGGATTCAGCTTTGGAGGCTTAGCCAGGGTGGATAGGGGCGATTGGGCCCAACATTACCCAAAGCCCGGGGTCTCAACAATATCAGAGACTCCTCTCAGCTCTCTCACTCTCTCTCAATCGCGCATTTGCCAGCGTGGTAAACTCTCCGGGTGAATTAGCACTTGTTCGGCGTTGCTGAGGTCTTCTATTCTCCTTCTTTTTGCAGCATATAAATAAAACCAATTTTCTTCTTTTTAGGCTTTCAGGTTCCACCATGAGAAGGAAGCCTGCATAAGATCTTTTTTTTTCTGTCCATCCATCTGTCTGATCAGTTATGTTGACGATTTTGCACAGCTTAACAAGCATCAAGGGATGTGGGTGGCAAGAACCACCCCAAGCCGGCTGATCGCTATCGGCATACTTGCTGTGCAGCCACCCACGCTAATCCCGCGATGATTTTGTAACAAAGAGGTGTCGGATGCAGTATGTATCTACATTCAGGTACAAGTGAATGTAGGTAGATCTGTCGGCTAACAAGCTCTTCGTTACATTAGCGTAATTGAGGTAATTCAATTCCATTCTTAGTTTCAATGACGTAATTCCCGATATTGACCCTGCTGCTCTTTAATGATGTTTGAAAGTTTATTTTGTAGTTCTTCTCTCTCTTCTGCTGCCTGTAGCCTTGAAGCATTAAACAAATAAATCGAAAGTAAATTTCACGACTGTAATTTGGTCCTTCAGTAGATTTAATGTTCGGCTCTCCTTCTCATTAAGGTTATCTATAGCTGCATGTATTTCTTCCGAGTCGGCATGGTCCATTGTTCCGAACAGTGACTTGGCCAGAGATCCCACTCCATCAAAAATTGAACGCTTGTTTCTTCGGGGCGCCTCATTTTGCATATGATGCGAGAGTTCCTCATCCTGACGCTTAATTTTTTCCACCCAGCCTCCTATCTCTTTGACTGCTGCCTTACACCTTGCAACGCCTCCAGTATCGGTAACGTCTGCACATAATCCGCTTTTCAAACCGCTGCAGTTGCTGACGAATTTTAAGTCTTCAGTGAGATCTGGTATTTGGAACTTAGACAGAATAGTCCAATGTTTCGTGTAGAAATTAACTACCCCGAGACGCTCGAACAACACTCCCGACTGTAGTATCGGCTCGATGCTATAACCTGCCTGCTCTGCTTGTATCCCAACTATCAAAGGGAAGATTAAAATTACTACCGCCTTCATCGCGAAGCTAAACCTTCTTTCATAACTATATAAAATTAGGGCAATCCTAGCATTCTTAGACTAAATGAAGTTTATTTTTCTTTAATATAAATTCCTAATTTATTCTAATATTTTTGTTTTTACAATCTTTATTTCTCTTACACCTTCTTTCTTTAGCAATTCTCTCTTCTCTTTACACAACTTGTATAAAACCTTCTCTTTCCTTTAAATTTCTAAACCCTTTTTTTTAATCTTTTTATTATTAACCTCTGTACTGCCCGTAGTTAGAGCGTACATGCAATAAATGAAAGGTGTAGTGAAATTTATGCCACTGGTGGTTTTTTATTTGCTTATTCACTGCACTAAATGTTTCAAGTTCAATAAATACTAAAACTTGAGAACTACAATATATATATATATATATATATATATATATATATATTATAATATAAAAATCTGAATCCAATGTTTATTAAATGATTAATATATAAATTTGATTTACACAACTGTAGCAATTGACTTGCACTCTCCTGATCGATATATAGCAGCTGATTTACTTGACCTTTTTATTTGACTGAGATGTGGGATGAGGATATTCTTTATTGCAATCGATACCCGCAATAAAGTGGATTTGTTAGGAATTGTCTTATTACAGTCGAATCCCGCAATAAGACTCTTTATTACAGTCGATACCCGCAATGAAGTGTTTTGTGTTAGTGATTTTCTTACTACTGTCGAGACCCACAGCAAGAATCTTTATTACAGTCGAGACCAGCAATAAAGTGGTTTTGCTAGTAATTGTCTTATTACAGTCGATACCCGCAATAAGACTCTTTATTACAGTCGAGACCCGCAATAAAGTGTTTGTGTTAGTACTTGTCTTACTACAGTCGATACCCGCAGTAAGACTCTTTATTACAGTCGATACCCGCAATAAAGTGGTTTTGTTAGTAATTGTCTTATTCCAGTCGAGACCCGCAATAAGGTGTTTGTGTTAGTACTTGTCTTACTACAGTACGATACCCGCAGTAAGACTCTTTATTACAGTCGATACCCGCAATAAAGTGTATTGTTAGTAATATTTTTATTGTAGTCGCTACCCACATTAAAAAACCTTTAATTTAATCGCTATCTAAAATAAACTCCTTAATCCAGTCGGTACCCAGAATAAGAATAATTTATTTTAGCGTCAATTAAATAAAGTATTTAATTTAGTAATAAAATATAACACTAGCAAAAATCACTAGGAAAGAATACAAAGGAATAAATTGCCAAGTTAATCACTGCACTGCTAAATCACAAAAGAGATCGAATCAAGTCAAACTGCTGTTTATATAGCCAGAGTTTGCACACGGCACCAAAGAACGGTAGTCGACGGCGCGTGGCAACAGTATTGGCATAGCAACAAATTGCATAGCAACAGTAACCTGACCTAGCAATTGCACTTCATCATTGGTTCATAAAGTGTTACCATTTTAGTTATTGTTGTTAACAAGCTGTACTCAATTTATGAACATACAAAATATTGTAAGTAAATTAAATTTATTTCCAAATCGATATAGTCTAAATATCAATATATAAAAATAAAAATTTCGCCTTTGTTTAATTAGAAAAATTACCAACCAGAAATATTTGTACAATACCTCAAGCTATCTCAGACGTAGCTGGTAGTAGCACGCACGAGTTGCTGCACATCCCAATATTCTGCTGCGCAGTAATTTCTAGTGTAATGGCGGAACGTGGTTCGTAATGCGAATTTCTTGTGTCTCCATACCGTGGTGGCCATACTTGTTGCTTGCCAGCTGACTAGAGTTTGACGGTAACAATTGTTTATGTTTTGATGGTCTTATTTATGTCTTCATGTAGATTCAGTGATTCGAAAGATTTGTTGTGCTGAGATTGGAATACCGTCCCAGGTAATCAATCTTAGAACACTTAACAATGAAGTGTGTGGAGTGTGAAACTTTAATTTCAAAAGATAATAATTTGCGGAGTAGATTTCTACAATGATGCAGGACAAAAGTGAAATTCGGTTGTCGCATTTTATTATTGTGCAAGACTCAGCTAATTACTTCTGGAGATTGTAATAGTGGATTACATGCACGGGACACAAGGACAAAATCTTCATGTTCGTGGGATTAATTAGTCAGGTAAAATTAATTTATGACTGTTTAAAAGGATTTGATTCTTGGTGGTTTCCTTTTCTTTTCTTTTTCAGGTTGTCCAACTCAGCAGATGATACGAGCACTATATGGCTCAACAACAACACACGCAGCAATAAAAGGTTACAGCTGCCGAGAAATGAGTTGTTTATGAAGTCAGGTACGTAGTTAAACTACGCTTTTGATTTGCTTAAATAGAACTATTTTGTTCCTTTCAGAAGTTGATTCCTGTTCGGAACAACCTCTTATTTATGCTTTCTTTCAACAGCTGTTCTTATTTATTTTCCATTATTTCTTTCATTGAAATAGCTTTTGGCTGTGTTTTTGATCGGGAATAATTACAGATGTGAGATGTGAATTTCTTTTTAGGAAGATTCCGATTCATGTATAAATTAAAAGAATAAAAGGAGTGTAGTTGTTTTAGAACATCTTTTATTTTTTCGTTATTTCCCAACGTTTCGACCCTTGGGTTTATGGGTCCTCTTCTTGGGGCTACAAAGCAATATATATTTAAAAACAAGACCACATTTGTATTCAAAACTATGTAAATTACCTTATGAAAATAACAAACTAAAATAAAATAACACTTAATTAAAAGAAACAATGCACAATTAAATATTTACACCAAAAAACAGAAAAAAAATTTTGTTAGGTGCGAAGAGCGAACACGAATGTAAATTTTTTTTAAAACAAATGAATAAATAGATGACGACTGATTAACGAATGACATGAAGGCTTAAATTTACAGACAAGAAAGACAAAAAGGCTAAATAAAATAAAATATTCAAATTGTAAAACTATTCTCTCGTGCTTCATTCCACTTAGGTTACCGTCCTTATATGACGAACAAACTCTAATCTTAAAATTAATCATGATATCTTCTCAAACGATTCGTATGAATGCGCTTGAGCTTTTTCCCTTGAAGTATAGTTACATTGTCAGGACTGTGAACGTAAATTACTTCATATGGACCTTTAAAAATGGATGCTAATTTCCCTGGCCTAACTAAGTCTTTAACTAGAACTTTATCACCAATATGTTAGACTTCCGGCCTAGCTTAATTGTCATGGTACTTCTTTCCCACTAGTTTTCGTTTAAGTAGGTTCTCCCTAGCTAGTTGAAACGCCCTCTGCAATTTGAACCGCAATACCGAATGTTACTTATCCATATTGTATACCGGTTCAGGCTGACGCTGTACGCTACTGGGGACTTCCGCTACAAATCTAAACAACGTTTCCATGGGTGTAAGTTTTGTGCCTGCATGCACGGTGTTGTTGTACGCATGCGCTGCGGTTCTCAACAGCTCGTCCCAGTTTCGTGGCTCCCGATCAACGAAACTCCTCAGATAGTTGGCTAGCGTAGAATACTGCCTCTCCACAGCGCTGGACTGGGGATTGTAGGCAGTTGCTTGCAGCTTCTTTATCTTCAACATTTTACAAAGAGCCTTTAAGACTTCTCCAGTGAAGTTTGCTCCCTGATCCGTTACTAGCTGTTTCGGTAGCGAGTACCGGCTGAGGACTTGCTCAAACATGGCCTGGGCTACCGTATTCGCTTCTTGGTTTGGTATCGCCACGAAATCTACAAATCTGCTTAACTAATTAGCTTGCCCTCTTGCTCCAGAACTGCCCCTAAAGATTCCCCACTTGCATCAGTGATTACCGTAAATTCCTTTGTGAAATCCGGATATATCAAGAGTGGTGGTGTAGTAAGAATTTCCCTGACACGACTGAAAGCCTTGTCACACTCGAGTCAACATGTGAACTTAACGCTTTTTTTAATAAACTATTAATGGGTGCCAGTATTTTTGAAAAATTCGGAACAAATTTCCGATAATAATTGGCTAGCCCTAAAAAAGATTGAAAAGATTGGTTTTGGGAAATTTTGCACTACTTCTACTAATCGTTTATCAGGCTTTACCCCTTGTTCTGAAGAAATGTGGTCCTTGAAGTCCGGTTAGAATTCTGTTCAGTAGGTATTGAAAAAATGGTGGGCCGTTTTTAAACCAACTGGTAATCGTTTATAATGGAAATGATTAAAATTGGTACTAAACGCCGTTTTTCTCTGTCTTTTGGGTCGATTAATACTTGGTGGTACCCGTTACCTAAATCTAACGTGGTGAAGTATCTAGAATGACCCAAACGATCTAAGATGTCCTCAATTCGGGGAAGGGGATAAGAAAGGGGATGCAGACTTTGTTTAGTTCTATGAAGTCTACACATAGCCGATACTATCTTTTACCGTTATCATCTACTCCTGTCTTAGGAATTAGAAGTACGGGGAAATTACATGGTCTGTCACTAGGTTCGATTATATCGTCCTCGAGTAATTTTTTGAGTTGTTCCTGACACCCTTCTCGATGGGCTTCTGGCATGCGATATTGCTTTTTGTGTATGGGGCCCGTATTAGCCATTAATGGTAACTTAAAGGTCTTCGTCGGGGTGTATGACAATTTATCGCCTGGAAAATGAAAGATATCACTGTATTCGTAGCAAATGTGGGTTACTGCTTCCCTTTCTTCGAAGTTAAGGTCTTCTCCCAGCACCAGTGATTCCTTCGTTAGCTTGAGCCGTTGTTGGCGATTATCAATCTTACCCTTATCCCGTCCTAGTGGATGCACAGTAAACTTACTCAATTTTTCAAGCCTCGGCCTGAAATTCACTAGGTCAACGGGCTCCCTTCCTGCGTTAATAATACCTACCCACGCTTTACCGGTTGCTTGGCTTAATTATAGCATTACCAGAATACACTCCTGGCCTAATTTCTTCCGCCATGCACACTAAATCTTCCTCACCTGTGACAGGAATTTCCAACAGCCGCTCTGTTCTTGGGTTCAACTTAATTCTTGTCCCCTGAGTGCTTTTACTCTTTCCTAAGTAATACTTTTCCTTTCGCTGTGTAAGATGTACCTTTGCACTCTGAGCCTCTGCGTAAACTGTAGCTTTAGAGGGGTCGCGCTGGACTTCCATTCGAGGAATTCCCAGCTCCTTTTCCCTTTTTCCTGCTACACCTTCTTGTTCTCTGGTCCCCATCGGTTTAGTCCTATTGATGGGTGCTTCTTGAGAATCTTTTTGATTCGTTCCCGTGCTAAGGGACTCGATCAATTGTACCAAAGGCCACTCCTCAGCTGTTAGAGCTGGCTGTACATCATCTTCTTTTGGAAAAGTCATCTTTCTTTCTTTTACTTCACCATCTTGGTAAGATTCTACTTCTGAAACATACTTTGTGAGGCTATCTGATACCACGCCCGCTTTGGATATAATGTCGCGCAAGGCTGCGACTCGATTCTTCATTCGTTGCTGAATCTCTTTTGGGGATGAATACACTGACTCTTCTTTCTGGATAAACTGATGATGATTGTCCTGGGTGCTTTCCTTCAACTCTATTATCTCAATTTTCTCCTTTCCAGTGCTGCATCCAAAAGGAGGCTTTTCTTCCTTTATTTTCTCCATGCCTTTCACTGACATTTTTCCATTTATACAATCAATGACTGCTTTGTCCTTCAGGAACTCGATCCCCAGAATACCGTCAGGTGGAATCTAATTAGTGTCATAAATGGTGTTAAACTCGCATGGCTGTTCTACTCCACCTATGCGTAGTGTGGCTTTGCAAGTTCCAATTGAGCTTTCTTGTGCCCCAAACAACCCTCCAATTATTATTTTCCTGAGAGTTTGTATAGGCGTATTTCTTTTAATACGATCTACCTTAATTATATTACATTTTGCACCTGTATCTACTAATAATGTTAATTTACCCGTTATACCTATATCCGATTCTACTGAAATAATGCAGTTATTTAACAAACTTAACTCTATGACACTGGCTTCTTTCTGTGGAGTCTTCATGGTCTTGAATTCCGTTAATTGAAGGTAGCTGCGGATAATTCCCCCAGCTGCCGCTCCCCGTTTTCCCTTCTTTAGAGCTTCTTGTTCCGCTAGATATTTCTTCAAGCAGTTTGCGGTATAATGATCGCAGGTTTTACAAAATTGGCAATAAAGGATTTCTGGGTCTGTTTGCAGCTGTCCTGGAGAACCAATTGAAGTATCCGCGAACCTTATGCTTTTTTCGTCGGCAACTAGCAGTATCGTGACCATAGTTTCGGCATTTTACAAAGTACGGCTGTTTTCTTGATTGGCATTCCCTAGCAATATTCCCTCTTTGCCCACACTGGAAGCACTGGAGTGGCCTAGGCGGCGTTGCCCTAGCCTGTGATCCACGATATATTCCTGCTGCTGCTGGAGATGGGCCCTTCTGTACGGCTTCTCTTAATGGCCTGCTGGTATTATTGTTGAAACGATTAGTCCCCCAGCTATCTCGCATTGTTTAGGAATTCAGTTTTCAGAATTCTGGTTCTCTACTCTGGAGCCTCGTTGCATCCTTCTCGAAATGACTAGCTTCTTATTGTGCTTCATCTAGAGATTGGAATCTCCTCCCCGTCAGATGCACTTGCGTTGCCTTATTCCATACGCCTGCTTTAAAAGTAGCCACTGCGTCAGCTTCCAATTCTGCTATTAGTCCACTTTCCTTATTTGGGTACTTAGCTATGACTGCTGTTTTAATTTTGTCCAGAAGCTCTTTCATTCTATCAGCGAATTCTCGAATGTCCTCTCCATGTCGGTGTTGCCACACCAGCATTTCCGTACGTAGCTCACTGAACGATTTTTGCGGCGTATATGCAGTTGTAATAACTTGCTGCAGAGTTTCAAAATCCTTCGGCTCATGGGAACACACTAGATAACAAGCGTCATCTGTAAGCCGAAATTTGATAAAGATAGCTTTTTCTTCAGTAGTCAATTGATCGTAGAGTTCCTTGCTGCAACTCAGGAAATGGTACAATTCTTTGCCCAGCTTTGGTGACCTTTTCCCCAGAAAATAATGGTATATATTTGGATACCATATCTATAACTTTCCCATGTGCCTCCGCCATACTGTTCTTGAGCAATCCGTATGATTTACTGCTTCCTGGTTCTTTTGTCTTTCCCTTCGATGAGCTACTCTTAGCTGAAATATCTTGCCTATCTTTCGTTTCTCGTGGTTTATCCCAGAACACTAATTTCCTTGGTGTCCACTTCTTACTGACTTCTTGCCTGTATACTTTCTCGACAACAACCTTACCGTTTGTTCTAAAGGTTGCAGCACCTGAGTCGCTCAGTAGTAAACAATCGCTTTACATAATAATTACCATGCGAGGTTAATTATTATTGTAATCGTCGGTTGCTCCACTAAGCGCTCATCGCAGCCAGCTGTTGGGCTAATCAGCAAAACAACCGACAGTTGCAGAACAATACCATGCGAGGTATTGTTTAGCAATTGCTGATGATTTCGCTAGAATGCGCCCTTGACTGCTGGAAGAATCTTCCGTATATTGGGCCATAACATCGCAATACCAAGCGATGTGAATCTCACAATCAAAATTGGTAAGCGAATAGTAACGGTACATAATAATCGATTAAAACCATATTTCGAGTAAGAGCACGTTGAACAGGTTGAATCAGGTTGACTTGAAATTCCTACTTCAGTGTCCATTAAACTTCATTTCAATACCTCCCAGAAACATTTGCGGTGGAGTCACTCCACTGCCCAGTTTAAAACGGCACAATGCAAGTACAAATATACTTAAAGGATTGTTTTCTTCCTCCGAATTGTCCACAGAAATGGCGCTAAAAATCTTCATATTTGCCCTCTTCATCCAGTACACAGCAGGAGAAATCGCTGAAAAAACCTATGTAATAACCCAGCTAAATGGCTCGGGTATATTTTTCGAGGACCTAGGAAACCTCATGGTATATCATGACACCTGGAATGTCCTCACCGAGATAGATTTGGATGAGTTAGATACCCACATAAAGCTAGCAGAATATGCAGAGCACTTAGTGAACGAAAACCATTAAAGAACTGGTTCCAGGAAAACGTAAAACCAGGTCACTGTTCGACGGAATAGGCAGCGCAATACACTACCTATTTGGGACCATGGACAATAACAACGAAAAAGAAATTTACAGTAGGTTAGATGAACTAGAATCAAATACACAAGGTCTAGCCGAGCTAGAGGAACAACAAATTAGTGTTGTAAAAACTAGCTTGGAAAACATTCAAAAACTGCTGGTTATGTTAATAGACAGACAACAAAAAATAGCACACCAGATAAACGATCTCCACCATGTGACCGATGACCTAACTAGGAGGCAACTATTACAAGATATTATATCAAGCTTATTACTCCAAATCATCAAATGTGAATATCGACAACAAGTCCTTCTGGATATAATAATTGCTAGTAGAACCAACCATATTCATCCACTCCTCCTGTCTCCACAAAATCTGCTAGAAATAAATCGCAAAACAACTTCGTATTGTCCTAACGATCAGAATTGTTGAACCGTCCTCTACCAAACAGCAGGAGCTCAGCCACGCCTCATGCAGAACAAATTGGTGGTGAGAATTACTCTCCCAATTTTTAACCTGCCGAAAATAAGACTACAGCAAATTCGATGCAATCCTGTACCCAAGGCAGCAAATTATTCTCTAATCCCTGACCCTGGATATTCGTACGTGGTAAATAGCGCTTAGACGCAGGAATTTTTACTCCTAAAAAATGAGGACATGAAAAAATTCAAACAGATCACCAATAATATGGAGGAAAACACGTATATAGGTCGATTTAATACGCCTATAATCAAAGCCGGAACTTCCAGCGAATGTGCCATTAAGTTATTAATTAACCCTTTAAATGAAGTGCCCACATGCAGGTCCAGAGTACAAGTTCCCCAAACGGACATGTTGATAAAACTGAACAAGGCGAATGCATGGTTATTCTCGTTCATCACCTCCACGGTGTTATCTATCACGTGTCCAGATCACTTTGTGATCTCAAAATTAGAGGGGCAAGGGATACTTGAAATAACGCAGCCATGTCAAGTGCAATTAGGTGAAAAGATACTTAGGTACGAAGGGGAAGATACACACCCACTCAAAATTATTCAGCCGAAGCAATTTCCATAATTAGATCAGTCCCTGCTTAACCTAAATCTGGCAGAACTCTTACCAAAACCCCAAAACCACAGCTCCACACAAACTGAGATTTTATCGGGAGACGATATCCATAAATCAATTTATACTGGCACTCATTCGTTGGAAGATATCCAACACATGTTAGACCAGTACAGTAATATTGTAAAGTTTCTTCCTTCTTTTTATTTGTCGCCAATGGCCACTGAATATCTTGAAGATATAATAATATTTATATTAACTTGGAGATACAAATGGTAGAGCCATGTGAAGCTTCTATACATTTGTATCTAGACCAAGTAAGAGCCAAAAAGCTCTAAGTCTGGTCTTAATATAAATGTTGATCTAAATCACGAGAGCTGCGGACAGCTCAAATGATGGCGCCTTAAGTGGCTTAGGGCTAAAGAGCTCTAGTGCAAATAAGGTAGAGGTATAAGAGCCAGAAAGTTCTATTTACCTTGGTTAATATCCATGTTGGAGCTAAGGGAGCTCTATTGAATAAAATACCAGTGTGGAGTATAAATTAACTCTGATTTATTTCCAATAGTACACGCTTTTTATATAATTAAATTATCGCTTACTTCATCAATATTGCTTGAGAAAATTACGTTCTCACCGATCGATCACCAGGAATCGGCCACACAGAAAGCGCCGAGTAAGCTTTTCGCAATACTCAAAGTTCTTAAAGCAATATGTTCAATGCTTGCTTAATGATGAGTTCACTGGCATGGCTATATCGCTTTGTCATGTAAACAAGCTTTAATTGTAAATTCTTTTGCTTTCTTTGTTTTTGTGCTTGTTTACCTTAATTTCATTCATGCCGTGAATGCTTCATTCATTTATAGTGAATTTACATTAATGCTTCGCATAGCAAGTTGCCTTTCTTTTATTATTGACATTTTGCTGTGTGGATATTTATGTGTTGTAGGTCGCTTAACTTGCGCTCTACATCCTCACCGTAAAGAGAAAAAAAAAATTTTCCGTGAGACTAAAAAAAATTTTTTTTTGTTGCCATATTGAGTGAAGTAATCGTTTACATTAAGTCTTAAAAGTATACTTTAAGATAATGTCTATAGTTATTTATTTCATTCATACATTCTTTCGTACATTTAATATAAATTATTCATTTGTCTAACTTAATGTTCTTTTCATATTATTAAATGTTAGCCATTATTTAAGTTTTCCTATTAGCAACATTAACTTAATGCTACAGTATGTACAATATTTATATATTTATATATTATTATATTATATAATATATTTTTTTTATATGTAATATATTTTACGTAATTGTCTAATCTATATATTGACAAAACAAAAGGGTTAATAAAATGATTGATTATGAGTGATTATTTTTATTTGTATTTCATATTTATATTAATATTTTACTTAGGTCCATAATCTATTTGCTTTAACCTATTCTTATGTACCTTTTTTACTTTATTATCTATTTCTAGGTATACATTTACGCCTTCTATCTTTTTTATCTTATATGGTCCTCTATATGGACATACATGTTTTCTTTTATCGTTCTTATATAATAGTACATAACTGCCTATTTCTAAATCTATTACATTTTATGTTCTATCAGCTTTTTCTTTTCTGTTCGTTTTTGCTATGATTAGAGTATTTCTAGCTATCTCGTGTGCTTTGGTTAAACGAAATTTAAGTTCATTAGCATAGTCCTCGTAATTGTATATTGGGCTGTTGTCGTTAGGTTCGACATTATTGAATAGAGTTCATAATTTCCCAAAAATTAATTCGAATGGGGAATAACCCGTATCAGAATGAGGTGTTGTATTATAACAGAAGGTATAATACGGAATCCATTCATCCCAGTTGTAGTCTGTGGTGAATGATAAGAGATATTCATTAAATACTCTATGATTTCGTTCTATTGAGCCTAAAGTCTGGTGATGGTATGGCGTTGATGTTACATGTGTTATTTTTAAATGTTTACATATGTTAGTGAATACCTCATTGACGAATTCTGTTCCCATGTCAGTTTTTATTGTTTTAAAATTACCATATTTTAAAATACAATCTTTAACTAGAGCTTTCGCTACTGTTATTGCTTCTTTATTCCTTAATGGAATGGCTTCGATATATTTTGTCAAATCACACTGTATAGTTAGTATATATCTGTAATCGTTTGATATCTTTAGTGGTCCTACGGTGTCTACGGATATAATCTCAAAGCTTGTAGATGGTGTCTCTGTTATCACCATTTTTTCTTTTGTATGTTTGAGAGTCTTGTTTTTAGCACATTTTTCACATTTACTTATGTAATTTTTAACCATTCTATTCAAATTTTTCCATATGTACCTCTGTTTAATTTTGTTGATGGTTCTTTTGACACCTGAGTGTCCTCGATGCGGAGAGTTGTGGAATTCTTCAATTATATTATTTTTGATTTTTTCATGAGTAATTCATTTGGGAGGAATATATATTATTATCTTTAAATCTGTTTGCCTACCTTTCATATTTATCTTGCGCTGCAGCTTATTAAATATTATTTTAAATTTGTCGACATTTATGTATTGAAATATGATGTCATCTTTCGCTAACGATAGTGACTCTATTTTCATTTTCTTCATTTCAAAGATCAGTGTCTCCAAGATCAAACCTAAGTTGTGATATGGATTGTTACTGATTTTGATTATCAATCCCTTTATATTAATTATTATCTTTGGCAAACTTTCAATAATTCTTTTTCTAGAGCTATTTTGTTTGTTAGCATTTTTGCTGCTATTATTGATTTCAAAGCGTAATATTTGGACCCTTCTTACTTCATTAATGGAGATGCATTCCCATGCATAAAGTTGATCAGTCTTTATGTTGGTAAGGGATTCATACTGGGTCTCTTTCTCTTTAATCTTATTTTTATTGTCATTTTTAGACATTGCTCTAGTTGTTATATTTATATTCGATGTAGGTATCATCGCTTTAAGGATATCAGAATCTATTTTTATTCTTGATAAAGCGTCAGCATTAGTATTCATTCTTCGTTGTTTATAGATGATTTCGAAATCATAATCAGATAAGTAAAGCCTAATCCTTGTCATCTTGGAAGATGGGTTTCTATGAGTGAAAAGACTTACTAAAGGTCTGTGGTCTGTGACCACTATGAATTTTTTTACCATATACGTATGGTCTGAAATAATTGATTGCCCAATGTATTGCTAGGAGTTCTTTTTCAATAATTGGTTTATAGAGTTCGTGTTTAGTTAATGTTCTACTAGTGTACGAAATTGGTAGATCTGAGCCGATTTCACCTTGGGATAAGACTGATCCAAGGGCAAATTGTGAAGCATCTGTAGTTATACTGAATTTTTCGTTATAATTTGGATATTTCAAGATTGGTGCATTTACTAGTTTGCATTTAAGTGCCGAAAACGCTTCTTGGCACTCATTTGTTCAAATGAATGGTGTATTCTTTTTGGATAATGAATTTATTGGTTTTGCCATATGAGCAAAGTTTGGAATAAATCTTCTGTAGTAATTACAGAAAGCAATAAATCTTCTGGCATCATCCGCATTTGCAGGGGTGGGGTAGTTTAATACTGTGTCAAATTTTTTGGGATCAGTCCTGACACCGTTTTCTGTTATTAAATGTCCTAAATAAGTAACTTCTGTTTGTAAAAATCTACATTTTTGTGGATTTAATTTTAGATTGTACTTTCTCAGTCTGTTAAAAGTTTTTATTAAATTTTGGTTATGATGCTTTAGACTGCATCCAAAAATTATGATATCATCCACATAAAGAAATGCTTCTGAATCTAATCCGGCCAAAGCTATTGAGAACATTCGCTGAAAACTATTAGTGGAAATTTTTAAGCCAAAAGGTAGTCTTTTAAATTGATAATGTCCCTTGTTACTAGAAAATGCTGTTAATGGTCTTGATTTCTTTTCTAATTCTATCTGATGAAAAGAACTTGTGAGGTCTGGAGTTGAAAAGTATTAAGCTCTTCTGAGTTTGTCTAGCACGTCTTCAAGTCTTGTCAATGGAAATTTATCATCTAGAATTTTCTTGTTTAATTGTCTCAAATTGACAACAAGACGCCATTTTTTAGTATCCTTATCTGATTTTTTTGGGACGATCAACAGTGGTGAGTTATAAGGACTAACTGAAGGTTCAATTATGTCTTCATTAATAAGACTGTCGATCTGAGTGTTTATTTCCTCAATTTGGGTTTGGGGAAGTCTGTAATTTTTTATATAAACCGGTTTTTTATCAATAGTGGAGATTTTTTGATTGCAAAAGTTATTTACCGTTAGTTTGTCACCTGGTAAATAGAAGATGTCTGAGAAGTTTTTACAAATATCTAAAATAGAGTTGGTCGCATATTGATCTAGATTTTCAATATTTAATTCTTTTAGAAGTTTACTGTATCTATTTTTATTTTCTTGCTTGTTATTGAAAATGTAATAATTTTGAAGTGGTTCTGTTTTAGGTTTGAGATTATATAAAGTTACTTCTTTTTCTAAAGTGTTTAGGATTTTAACATGAGCGATGCCTTTTGCGGGTATGATGGAATTTGCTATATAAATTCCATGTTGAATTTCTTCATTTAAAACTACACTATCTTCAGTAATATCGGCTTTTATTACTTGTATCATTTCAGATCTAGCAGGAATTTTGATTTCTTTTAAGTTAGGTACTTTTGTGTACATTGGCAAAGTGTGTTTTGTATCATTAAAAAGGAATGAAATAGTGAAATTATAGTAATATATCTTACAAGAATTTTTTATGAGAAAGTCTCTTCCCAATATTCCACTAGTCATTATAGGAATGTGTCATCTACAATATGGAATTCTTGCTGGATATCTTGATTATTTATCTTTATATTTGCACTTATTGTGCCTAGAGAATCTGATTCTGATTGCGTGATACCTTTGATTTTGCATTTATTATGCTTTTGAATTCCATCTCTTGATTTCAACTCATTTATTTTCAGGATTGATATGTCAGCTCCTGTGTCAATGAGGAATGTTTTATTGCCGAATGATACATTGATGGGTACAGATATGTAATTGGTTAAAATTTTGTTTATGTTATATATTTTTAGTGTGTGTTCCCCGATTCTGTTTCGGGGCCTAGTCCGTTTCCCGACTGGGCCACTTGTATCCTCCTATATGATTTGTTACTGTTTTGACGGATGTTATTTCTATTATATCTGTTGCCATTCTGTTGGCCGTTATTGTGGTGTCTATAGGCTTGTGTGTTAAATGATCGATAATTGTTCCGTTGAGGTTTATTGCGATAATTGCCTCTTGAAACGTTATGGTTGTTATTGGAGTTTTTCCGAGCATTGTACTTAATTGTTTGGTATACATTTGCTTCATGTCTTGGTGTTTCGATTTCTGCTGCTATTTGTATAGCTTCGGTTAGCGATTTTGGTCTTGCAGAAAAGACTGTCGCCTTTAATTGTTCTTGCAGGCCATTTTTAAATGCATTAAGTGCTAATTGATCATTTAATTTTACGATCAATGAACTATTTTCTTCACCTTGCTCTGTTATTTGTAAGGTGTTGAATTGTACAACGAGACCTTCAATTTTTGTTGCGAAATCAGTGACACTTCTGTTGGATTGTGTGACCTTTGTTAACTCGGTGTGAATGTTAAGTGCCGTTTTGTTTGTTTTGAATATGTCTCGCAGATTCTTTTGAAACGTTTCTAAGTTGGTAGGGGTTGGCAATGTGCACAGTTTGTTCCTTACTGTTGCTGTTAGACGAGTTTTCAAAACAAAATCTAGCAATCTTTTCTTTTGCGCATCCTCTGATAAATCATCATGTAGGAATTGCACTAGATTTAGAAAGTTATCTAGATTAATACGATCACCAGAAAATTCTGGTATCACCTTCACTGCAGTAGCTATGTCAAAGTTTGGCATATTGATTTCCTCAATTTCTTTATCCAACGTACGATTTGTCGAAACTCTTCTTGTATTCGATCGCTTGCACTTCTTCTGTTTTTGCTAATTCTTTATATTTTGTGATGAAACTATTCCTTATTTCTTCAACTTCTGCGTTTTTCTTTAGAATGTGATTGGCAGTGTATTGCCTGTACGGATTTTTCTTGAAGTTATCTAATATGTCATTTAATTTCTTTGTTAAATCCTTCAAGCTCATTTTCTATTTTAAACGGCTGCGACCACTACTTGCTTCTTTACTTGTTTTATTAAAACTTTCTTGAATTTCCAGAATACTAGTAAGCATAAAGCAATAATTGTACTAGCAGAATTAGTTCTATATCTGTTAGACTCCGATTGCTTTGCGTGAAATTGTTAGTTGAGGAACCTGCATTATTATTTATCAGTATCTCCTCTGTTTGCATTTTGGAAGCCTTTTTACCCATGATGGTATATTATTATTTTTTTTTTAACTGATGTGGGAATTGATTCGCAATGAAAACACTGTTAGAAATGGTTAAATTTCTCGAAACTAACAACGGTGGCAAGTGAAATTCCCTTAAAGCAAATTGAAAAGAAAAGTTTACAAAGTTATTTGTTTGATTTGTATTTTTTTTTGTTTTTTTTTTTTACTATAATATATATATATATGTTTTTTTTTATTTTATTCTAATTAGTATTTTTTCTATAATTTTTTCTATTATCTTTTAGTTCTTTTATTTTCTTTAAAAATATATTTCTTTGCTCCCCTGTTGCTATCACTAGCAAGCGATGATAATTTCCTATCTCCGCCCTTATTTTAGCCTCGAAACCGGCTCTTTTCTTTTTTAATGGTTGCTGCTTCTCAGTAAGTTGTACCGTATATCTGCCTCTTTTTCTGTACTCCTCCAAAGTTATTGGACGTGGCCCCGCTGTTGGATTTTTCAACGCCTCCTCTATTGATTTTTTTAATTGCTTCCACGGGTTTAGCTGCTCATCCGACGATTCCAAGTTTGATTGGGCAGGGTCGCCATGTAAAGTTTCTTCCTTCTTTTTATTTGTCGCCAATGGCCGATGAATATCTTGAAGATATAATAATATTTATATTAACTTGGAGATACAAATGGTAGAGCCATGTGAAGCTTCTATACATTTGTATCTAGACCAAGTAAGAGCCAAAAAGATGAGACAACAGAGAAATCAACCACAAGGGAAGTTTAAGGCAAACTAGAAGCCTCGCTAAATCAAAATCAGTCCAAATAGTTTAAAGGTGAACCGCTGATACTGTCAAAATGGAGCCAATTAACCAATGTAAAGCTTATCAACAAAGTAAACCTAGTCATATGTTCAAAACACATAAAATAACAAAGTCAATTGTAAAAAAAAAAAAAGAGAAAAAAAAACAGGGACAGAAGTAAAGCAGACCTGAAAATCGTGTACCACAACTACAAAGAAAAGAAAAAAGATAACTATATAAGTTAGAGTAAATAAATGGATTTAACAAAAAATAAAAGATAAAGAAAAACAATTTAAGTATATAAAAAAAAGTAGATAAAGTAATAATAGGAAAGAAAAATTGCGTTAAAGTTAATGCAACAGAAAAATAAATAAAAGCAAAGAAAATTCATTTAGAAAAAAATATATATATATAAACTAAGAGAATTCGAAAGAAAGATATTAAATAAATAAGTTGAGAACTAGAATTACTTAAAAGAAAAACATGTATGTAAAAGGATCTAAACTAGGAATCAAAGGAAAATGCCCTAGAATTAAAATATTAATATAATATAGCACGCAATACCTACTAAAACAGTAGAAGTAATAACAAAAATAGTGTAAATATCTAATTAGTAAGAAATATGTACTAGAAAAAATAAACTTTAGACTAATAGCACCAAACTACTAAACACCTAAACTGAAAAAAAAAATAAAACAAATAACTTAATACCAGGCTACTAAAAACACAAAATAATGAAAAATAAACTAAATAAATAATATTAGATATTGACAAAAAAACAATACATCTATTGGAAGATAAGTGAGACTTAAATATGTTTAAAAAAAATCTTTTTTGAAAAGTAGCAGAAGAATATGCTATAATAAAGGTAAAGGCAAGAGCCTTTCAAAAAAAAAAAAAACCAATAATGTAGTAGAAAACAATTTCAAAATTTCTCTTATAAGATTAAAATTAAACTAATAAAATAATAAATAAAATAGTAAATAGAAGTACGTATAAGGAAACCAAACAAAACAAAATAGTTGTTAGCCGAAAAAAATTTTTGTAAGGCCCCACCGTGAAAACAATCAGAAAAGATGGGTAAGAACATTTCAACAAAAATAGAAAGCTAACAAAAACGCTGTAAAGTTCAACCGAAAACCGACCGAGACTTGAAACCGCCAACTCCGACAAAAAAAACCTTATATTGGGGATTACTAAGTTTCTTATTTTTTTTTTACTTTTTTATAATTTTGTTTTATATATAACACGAAAAAGAAGGAGGATAGGAAAGCAAAAAAAAGAAGGTAAAAACCTTTTCAAAAAGAAAAGGGATTATTAGCGACGAGCCTAGTCCTCATCACTATCTTCCACTGGTCCGGACGGTCCACAATCGCAGTTAGCGGGTCATTAAAAATGGGGTGGCAGCACGCACAAAGCATAAATCGCCCAGTAATCTTGAGTGTGGCACCTGTAAACAAAAAAAAAAGGTATGGCTAAATCAGTCGAAATCTGCGAAAATCTAAAAGAGGAACCTACCAGCGCCAACCCAAGACTGTCCTTGGTACGGGTATAGAGGCAAGTCCACCCAATACGCCTTGCCCACAACGGCTTCCGGCCCCACATAGTAATGGGCCGAGAAACAACGCCGGTCCGGGTAGTATTTAACTGCAACAAATTATCCATCTTCTGCCGTTTCAATTAAACCCAAACCAAACAGTAACCTAATACCCTAGATAAAAAACGTCGAGATATAAAGTCTTTTGACGGACCGAATTCTTCCCCCGAGAGTTATTCCTATCCAAAGAATAACTCTCTTATTCGCGGCGGAAGGATTGTTATATATCTAAAACCATACCTGAAAAAGGATAGCAAAAAAAATTATTTAAAAAATTTCATCCATATAAATTTTCAATAAGCTAATCATGCTTAAAAACATGATTGGCTTATCTACTCGATCAGTGAAGAAAATTTCATCAGCAATTTTCTTCACATTCCATGCATTAAAACAAAAAATTAAACAAAACATAAAATTAAAATATTTAATTTAAAAAGAAAAATTAAAAAAAACGCAAACCGTACCTTCAGTACGATTTGTCGTATAAATTACCATATGTATGCACGAACGTACATACATAGGTATAAAAAAAAAAGCTTTCACGATCAGAAATGCGCGCCGCGAAAATACATTATGTATACGCGCGCCGCAATTTCAATCGACGGGACAGTGGCTGATGTTTATAAAAACATCAAATTTCATTTCTTCAAAGTTAAAATCTAAGAAAAAGAATTGTGTCTGAAAAAGAATAACAGTTAAAATCTAAGGAAAGAAAGTTGTGTTTGAAAATAAATAAAGTTAAAATTAAAAAGGAAAGTTTGTTTTGTGGTGTTTATTAGATAAGACGGTGCGATTAAAGTGACCCGACATACAAAAAAATACATAACAATTGTGTCGAGAGGGTTAACACAGACTTCAAGAGAATCTCTGAGTGACGGACGGACCGACAAAAAAAACTTTCCGCGTCTCATGGTGCTTCGCCTCCATTGGTACAACCTGCAAACCTGAAAAGAAGAGTTTATATTTACTACAATACTACCAGCGCTGCAGTGCTGAAATAAAAGAGGGTCAACACCGTACAATGTTGGGTCGTCCGTGTGCCGTGCTCTGGAAGGAGAGCACACAGCCCTATTGCAATTAAAAAAAACGGATCTCTTTCCTTTTAAATTCGATTTATTCACAAAACAACCTATCTGTTTCAATTTATAAGATACACTTTTTTTATTTTTTGGACTTGTTTAAACAAGTTCAGAATAAATGAAAATTTTTCTCAGGGTAGAAATGCAACTATGCATTTTCTACCCTGAACGAGGGCTCTTGATCGCGAAGAAAGTGTTCAAGAGCCGAGTTGTGATTTAAATTTTATACACGGCGCGGCGCGGCGCGCGGTGCGGCAGTAAAATTTAAAGTATCGAGTCGATTTTTAAAAATCCTATACGCGGTGGTCTCGGTTGAGTTTGAAAAAAAAAGAATAAAAGTTAAAATCTAAGAAAAAGAATTGTGTCTGAAAAAGAATAACAGTTAAAATCTAAGGAAAGAAAGTTGTGTTTGAAAATAAATAAAGTTAAAATTAAAAAGGAAAGTTTGTTTTGTGGTGTTTATTAGATAAAGTGATTAAAGTGACCCGACATACAAAAAAATACATAACAATTGTGTCGAGAGGGTTAACACAGACTTCAAGAGAATCTCTGAGTGACGGACGGACAGACAAAAAAAACTTTCCGCGTCTCATGGTGCTTCGCCTCCATTGGTACAACCTGCAAACCTGAAAAGAAGAGTTTATATTTACTACAATACTACCAGCGCTGCAGTGCTGAAATAAAAGAGGGTCAACACCGTACAATGTTGGGTCGTCCGTGTGCCGTGCTCTGGAAGGAGAGCACACAGCCCTATTGCAATTAAAAAAAACGGATCTCTTTCCTTTTAAATTCGATTTATTCACAAAACAACCTATCTGTTTCAATTTATAAGATACACTTTTTTTATTTTTTGTACAATTTTTCCTTTTGGAATTTTTAAATTACACTTTTCTTCTTTTTATATAAATTTTCCTTTTTTTTCAGCTTTTAAATTGCGCTTTTCTTCCTTTTGTATAAATTTTCCTTTATTTTTAAAACTTTTAAATTTCACTTTTCTTCCTTTTGTATAAATTTTCCTTTATTTTTAAAACTTTTAAATTACACTTTTCTTCCTTTTGTATAAATTTTCTTAGAGATCTTTTCGGCGGATTTGCACAAGGCGAGAATTAAAAAACGACTACTCGAGGTTTGGGCAAATTGCACCCAGGTACCCACGATCGCTTTAAAAGCTCTTTTTGTTTCATTTGCTTTCTCACGACGTTGAAAAAACGTACGTGAGAAAATTGTAAAAAAGTGTTGATGCGAGCTATATGCATCAATGGAAACTGTAACCCGATATGCACTTGTGCGCCAGTCTTGAAATATTAATTTTAAGAGGGCGCGAATAATTTTGATAATTGTATGTATGTATGTACATACAATTAGATTGGATTAAGTAGGTAATGTAAGTATGTACATGGTACATACGGAAAAAAAAGTGAGAAGACACTGTATGTAGGTAAGTATGCATACCGTGTGAGTGGAATGTGTGTCTGATAACAAAATGCAATTTATGCTAAATTGAGTTTTGTTATAATGTGGGAATGCATTTATAAATGCATTTTGAATTTATATTGAAATTTTTTAAAAAGAATTATTTTTTTATTTTCAGAGTCTTTTCTGTGGTACATCTATATATCGTATTGGACGATATATTGATGTATCGGTATTATGGTTGTGATTCTGGGCAAGGGTACCTGAGTCACAATATCCCTCCCCCCTGGGGAAAAGAAAGTTTTATTCCTTCGGAGAAGAAAATTTTCTTTCCTGCCAGAATAGAACCTAAGATTCATATACTAAAATAAAATAGTTGATGTAGTTGACTATAAGTAATTACAAAGTTATAAAGCTACAATATATTAAATGAAAGTGTTGGTACTATTAATTATATGCAAATATGTATATATGTGCAGTACATATATATTTTCAATAACTGGATATCTTTTCCTTTCTTGATTTATTACTATATAGTAAAGTTAGTGGTAACAATATTCTTAACAAACAAATTTTTGTTTGCGTTATGTCTTAATTCTATTCGCATAGACATTTTCTTTACATCACATTTATTTTATTTTATTTATTATAATTATATCATTAATATGTAGCAACTATTTATTATTATTTTCATTTCTGTTCCTTACCAACGACATTCCAAAGTTTTTATAGAAAAAAAAAAACGTAATCTTTGTTAATAAAAAAAAAATTTACGAGAAGAAAAAAAGACTTCATATTTCTCCTTTATGATTTAATTCTTGATTATAATCTCTTTATATTCTGTTGTTTTCTTTTTGAGAAAACAAAAACTTTATTATAATTCTATACCCAATTTTCTTCATGGTTTTATTTTAAATGCATTCAACTGCACACTAGTTACATGAGATAAAAAGAAATAGAAGGAAAATTAAGAAATTCATTATTATTTTTTTTTTTTTTGATACTATAAGTCGTGTCCGTTTATTTAGTATTTGTTAAAGTTTGGCACTGTCTTTATGTATAAAGCGAAAGGTAGAGAAAATCATTAAGACTCAATCGGCTAATAAATATGTGTCAATACAATGATCCCGCGAGCCAGGGGAGCAGATATTAAGAAGAAAAAAAATCGTTTAATTTCTTTGATAAGAATGGCTTGTTTGATCTTGATATCGTGTGGGTAGATTTTTGTCGCGGGACTCTGTGTGATATTTTGTTTCGATAAAAATTGCTTGGAATGCAGGTTTATAGTGATTAGGTGGATTATGGGTATGTGAGTTCTGTTAGTTTGGACAGTTTTAGTTGCGCCATGATATTTGCGGTGGCCATATCACGAAAGCCCTACAAGGCACCCAAGGATTACGTAGTGATTATCGATGGCATTTATATTGAGTCGGCATGGCCCCGATGGAAGGGTCCAATCCGATTAAACTTTGTTTGTCCATACCTCGAAATACCATACTTGGAATTTTTCGCTGTGGCCGGAGTATGATATGGCGTTGTCGCCATTGGGTAAGTTTGCTATTTTTTGTTTTGTTATTGTGTTCGTAATTTTTCTTTTCTATCTGTTTCAGGAGCTAACATGGTCTTACCTGGCCGGTCGTATTATCGCCCCACTCCGAATGCCATGGACGGCCATCCTCCGTTGGTGGGACCTGATCCTGAGGCCGAGGATGAGTGATGCAGACTGCGGCGGATTTTTTTGTCTTCCTTGGTTCCCCTTTTTTTCTGTTTATTTGGTTTTTGTCGCTCTTTGTTTTTTTTTTTGCAATTGTGAGCTGTTTCGATTTGTTTTTGTTGGACCCAAAAAAAAAATGTTATGCATTGTGGTATTACGTTGATTTGTGTTTTAAATAAAATTTGCTTTTGTGCTGTGTAGTAGGTGTAGTTAATTTGAGTTTTTTTTTTTGCAAAATTTGGCTGTTGAGTTGTTAAAGCTAAATTAGTTAAACGTGTTCTGGCGTTCTTCTTGTAGGTGCTGGAGTTATTTTGAAACTCAGTTTTTTTTTTTTTTTGGGAGGATGAAATTACTGGCATTAATCTGTGAAAAGTTTCAAGTCATTATTATGGGCTCTTCCATTTTTGTTGTTGACCTTTATGGTGGAATTTTCAGGGGAATTAATCTCCATTATCTCATACGGACCTGACCATAGTGGTGAGAACTTATTATCTCTAACTTTGCTTTTCAGTAAGACTTTATCACCAGTATTAAATGATTTTTGGACAGAGTTCTTATCGTATTGCAATTTTGATCTTTCTTTATTTGCCATGGCTATGTCTTTAGCTATTTGGAAGCTATTCTGTAAACGTGCTTTTAACTCGTTTGCATAATTGTCGTAATTATAGCAAACGGTTGGAGAAGATTTCAAATTATTTGGGATTTCGGCTGGGAATCCGTAAAGGAGTTCGCGTGGAGTATAGAGTACACGAATGAGGGGTTGTATTATATACAAACATGGGATAAGGAATCCATGTATCCCAGTCTTGTGGATCTTTTGTTACATAAGATCGGAGATATTCTGCTAAGGTTCTGTGACTTCTTTCAAATGCGCCATTTGGTTGAGGGTGATATGGAGTAGTTTTAAGACGTTTTATTCTTAGTAATTTAGAAACCTCGGCGGACATGCCACTTATGAGGTAAGAGCCTTGATCTGTGAGGATACTTTCTGGAATACCATGTCGACAAACTATTGTTGTCGTGAAGGCTTCCGCTAATGTCTTGGACTCGGTGTCGACTATGGGAATCCCCTCAAAAAATTTTGAAAGGTCGTCTTGGAATGTCAGGAGATATTTATTTCCAGAATGTGAAACTGGGAAAGGTCCTACAACATCTAGGTACACTCTTTCGAAAGGTTTGGAGTTAATGCTCGAGATTTTCATTGGAATTTCAGGGTTTCTGGAAACTTTGTTGACCTGACAAAGCTTACATTTCCTTACATATTTGACCACGTCGTCTGACATGCCAGGCCAGTAAAACTGTTTTTTTATTCTTTTAATAGTACGGGAAACTCCTTGATGGCCTCCCGTCGGTAGTGAATGAAAATCTTTTAAAACTTGTTCGATGTCATTAATGTCGGATAAATATTTAATCGAATCTTGATGGAGTTTGATGTTTATTTGTTTATTAGCGAAGATCTTAGTAAAAGCGGTTTTAATCATTATTAGATTCTGTGGATCTAATATAGGGGAGGAGATATTAATTTGTTTTAACTGATTTGCTTCTGTGTATGAGGAGATCTCAGTTAAAATCTTTTCGAGGTCTGATCTATCTCTTTGGGATCGACAAGGTAAATTAATTTTTGATATCATTATTGTGGAGTCTTTTTTCTTGAAGAAGTTCAGTTCAGTTTTTAAAAGTGGAGATTTATCTGAAAGTTTTAGTTTCGAAGCCAACACTCTTTCAATTTCTGTATCTTGCATTGGCAAGATGAAGAATTTAGGATTCACATTTTTAGTCAGTAAAAGAGGAAAATTAGTCTCAGTTATTATGACTGAGTAATTGTTCGCTTGTGATGGAGTTGAATATTGATGAATGACACTCGTGTTAGGAGTATTCAAATTCGCCTGAATTCTAGCTTGATTCCTTGTTACCACATTTACGCAGGTGGTAGGTTCTGCGAAATTTTCCCTACTATCTGGAATAGCTCTACTGAGAGCGTCTGCATTTGTGTTGAGCTTGACTGATTTATGGACTATCTTGTAGTCATATTCTTCAAGACGTATTCTCCATCTCATTAGTCTTGAGGGGTGGTCTTTCAGATTCATGAGCCATACTAATGGTTCATGGTCAGTTATAATTGTAAACTGTCTGAAATAAACGTATGGTCTGAATCGCTCAACTGCGAAAACGATAGCTACGAGCTCCTTTTCTATTGTTGAGTAACGAGTCTCTGCACCATTGAGAACTCGACTCACATAGGCGATTGGGTGATCTCCTTGATCATCAGCTTGAGAAAGAAATGCTCCGATAGCGTAATGACTGGCATCGGAGGTGACAAAAAATTCTTTGTCAAAATCGGGATATGACAGAATTGGTGCTGAAATAAGGTTATTACTGGCTATCTTCGAAAAATTTGGTATGAAGCGGCGATAGTAGCCGACGAAACCAAGGAACGCTTTAATATCTTTTTCCTTCTTGGGTCTGGGATATGACTGAACTGATTTTATTTTTGCAGGGTCGGGATTGACTCCATTTTCTGTAATTATGTGCCCTAAACACATAATTTCCTTTCTTAGGAAATGGCACTTGTCGGGTTGAAGTTTAAGGTTGAAATTGCGAAGGCGGCTAAATACTGCTGTGAGTCTGGAATTGTGGTCTTTGAGATTGTATCCATGGACTACAATATCGTCCATGTATACGAAGCAATAGATGCCTTGAAAGCCAGATAAGCCCATTATTCATGGTTCGTTGAAAAGTAGCAGGGGCTCCTTTTAAACCAAATTTCATACGATTGCATTCGTAGTAGCCATAGGGTGTGCTAAAGGCAGTTTTCTCCCTGTCCTTCGAGTCCTAAGTTGAGTGCGGTAAAATATTTCGACTTCCCCAACTGGTCTAATATATCAGTGATATTAGGCAGTGGGTACGCATCGCCAATAGTAATGTCGTTAATACGACGAAAGTCTACCACTACTCGCCACTTTTTGTTTCCATTCTCATCTGTTTTTTAGGAACCAGGAGAAGTGGAGAATTCCAGGGACTATGAGAAGGTCTGATGATATCTGACTCAAGATTTCTTGTATTTGCCGATTTATTTCCGTTCGGATTGCATCAGGAAGTCTATAAGGCTTGGTATAAATTGGCGGTTTGTCCTGGAGGGTCTCGATTTTGTGGGTAATCGCATCTGTATATGAAAGGAAATCCCCTTCTATGAAGAAGAGATCGTTGAATTCCCTACAGATATTGCAAATACTCTCAGATTCCTCTGAATTACAGTGATCCAATTTTATAAGGTTTTGCAGTTTAATTATTCTGCCCTTAATTGGATCTCTTTCAGAGTCTGTGGAGATGACAACGAAGTCGTCCAAGTCTTGGTAAACTGGGTTCACCTCGTAAGGTGCCAGATCGGCGTCCTCCTCATTTGTGTTGAGGATTAGGACTTTTGCCATACCGTTGACTGGTTCGACTATCGAATTTCCAAGAAACAACCCTGGCCTTATTTCCTTCTTGAAACAGACCGATTGATTTTGAATAGAAGGAATTGGAATTTCAATGATGAATTCTGATCGAGCCGGAGTTTTAATTTTATTTAATTTATCCGATTCTTTCGGATTTCTAAAAGGAAGGAGATAAGATTCCAACTTTTGTGGAAGTTGGATGGAGTTATACGATGATTCTGACTCGATAGAATTTGAAGGAGATAAAACTTTATTGAAATTCTTTGACTTTTTTGATTTTATTTTGGAATTCACTTTATGTGAATCTATTGATGAAGGACATAGAATTTTACTAGATGCAGCCTTTTGTGCGGCTGTAGGTGGAGATATACTTCAACGTTCTTGCTTCGTATCTTGTCAAGCTTTGGATGGAGATTGATTTTTATTTAATTCAGCCTTTTTTCTGGCTATAGATGGAGATAGATTTTTATCTTTATGCTTCACTTCTTGTGAAGCATTTGCTGGCGATCGATTTGCATTGCTTTTCGAAGCAATTGATGGAGATAGATTTGTATTAATATTAATATCGGAGAATGTTATCTCCGTATATAGTAAGCCTTTTGTTTGGGACCTCTTTTCTGGGTCTTCGCTTTTCAAATAAACATATGGATAATTTGTGTAATATTCCTCGTAAGGATAAAATTCATTTGAGTCGTTTATTTCTAAAGAAATATATTTAGTTTTGTAATTGATACTAGCATTGTATCGAGATAAAAAGTCATGACCAAGCAGGCCATCGTATGAGAGGATGGAGTTATTTCCCACTATTTGAAATGGGTGTTCTAGGATGGAGTTATTATGTTCAGAATTTAAGTTTAACTTAGCAAAACTTAGTCCTTCTGTAGAAGTGGACTCTGTAAATAATGTGTTTATATTGCAGACAGCATCTCTGTAGCAGATGCTATCTGGCTTCAAAGGATGGAGTTTAATTAAGCTGATCTGCTGATCAATTAAAAATGTACGTTTTGGAGCAGAGCAGATGTCGACAGGCAAGGAAAGATTTAAAGAATTTTCAGTTATTTTTAGTTTATTTCTTACTGCTTACTTTTCCGTCGATATTGTCTCGGGGTTCCTGTGGACTTGCGCTGTAGTTTGTATGTGCGAGGGGTTGCCGAATGAAACCCCCCACTGCATCCAGTTTTCCTGACTGGATGCCAATGGAGTTTTGTTATTCTTCCTGTTCGGAAATGGTGATCTAGCCGAGATATTGGCATTATTATATCTCGGCGGTGGAGTTTGACTTTCTCGGAATACTGGCTGCTGCCAGTTCCTATTTTGTGGCTGTCTTTCAGCCGTGTTTGTTGGTGGAGTATTGTTCACCTTCTGGAAATTATTTTGATTTCCCTAATTGTAGCCAGAACGACAGTTGTTCGCGGCTCTTCTCCGGCATTCCTCGATTGTATGTCATATCCGATGACAATATCGACATGAAGGAGATTGTGATGGATATTTAATTTTATTAAAATCTGGAGAGCGTTGTATGACTGGGCAACTTGAAGCAGCATGCCCCAGTCTATTACATTTGAAGCAGCGAAGATTTGAATTTATTGTTTGCGCAAATGGAGTTTGATTAATCTTGTTTTGTGCATGGGAAACAAGTTGTTTCTACTCTAAACGTGATGCATGCTCCAAGATGTGTGATTTAAAAGCAGAAAAGGATTTATCGGAATGCACTTTGGCTAAGGTCTGTAAATGTGGATTGGATAACCCATCTTCAATTGCTCTCATAGCCTGACACTCATTATCTCTTAACAAAGACCGTAGGAGCACCTTGTCCATTGTATAGGAATGTGTTGCTTCATTTAGCTTGGACAGTGTTGTATTTAATCTCTGCAAAAAGTCTTTTACACTTTCCTCTCTTCTTTGTCTGGAGTTAGTCAATTGAGATTGTAGTGTGGACCGAGGGGTTTTGACTTCGAAAGTTTGGGCCAATAGCGATTTTAACTCAGGCCAATCTGAGATTTGATTGTATTTGTATACGTCGTATGCCTCTGCGGATAATTTACTCCTTATTAAGCTAAGGAGGGAGTGTTTTTCGTTCGCCGTCGTTGCTGTTGCGTACGTGTCATCACAACTTGAAATAAATTTGTGAAGTTCTTTGGGATTTCCATTAAAGTTGGGAATTAACGATCTAGCTTCTGATAGAAAGACGGTAGATTGGTCTCTAAAGAAGACATTATGATGATGGTCTGTGAATTTATGTGTATTATTCGATACGTTTTGTATTCGAGAGTCCAATTGCTCTTGAAGGGCGATTATCGTGTCTGTGTATGAAGTTTCTCGGCGTAAACATCATTTTTGAAATAGTCATGCTCCAAATCATTAGGGCCGGTGTATGAAATTATTTCATTATGCGTTTCCTCAAAATCATCTAAGTATTTTTGCATTCAGGTGATCTTTTGTGTAAGATATGCCTGGGTTGTAGTCGAAAATGAATTAAAATTGATCGATTGTATAATTCGTGATATAGACTTTTGCCTGTGATCCTGCAATCTAAACCGTATTGCATTTGACTGATCTTTGTCTGTATTGTCTTGGGCATCAGCTGGAGTTGTTTTCTGCGAAGTCTTGGGGGGTGGAATGTAAAAGGCGTTATTTGTGCGTTCTGTGTGAATTGATATGGACTTCAGCCTATCAGGCAGAGTTGCCTTTATAAGATTATACCACTCCTCTGATTTGTCATAGCATGACTGCTTAAAATAATCATGAGTTTCATCAAAATCTTCATGATCTTGAATCAGTGTTTCCGTTTTTTCAAATGAAGCCCACAGTTCTTCCAAATTTTGGAGTTTTTCAGAAGTAAAATCTGAAGTCCTTTTGCTTGTTTTTGCTCTGTGATAATCGGGCAGAATTTTTCTAATTTCTGTAATTTTTCGGACTTGTGATAAGCAAAGCCCATCGAATGTTTTTGTTTCGTCAGTCATGTTGTTATATTATGTGGGGCGTAAAAATTTAGGAGGGTACAGCAAATAAAATTTTGAAACACAGCACCACAATAAAAGGAAAAATGTGTGAATAAATCCAAAAACACTTGATTTCAATTAGAATAAAAATTATCTCTGGAATTGTATATAACTACTCGTATGGAGCAATTTAGAATATGTTTTAGTTTGATTGATTAAAACAACGAATCAGTATGAAAAATTAGAAAAATTGCTCATGTGGTAGGTAGGTATATATTTGGGTGCGTATTATTTTTTGTAAAAGTATATAAAACGACAATAGCAATAACAAAATGAATAATCAATAGTGAAATAGGGATTAATTAATAATAACCAACGATTTGTTCGTATTAAATATTCGAATTTTTGTTCCGTGTAAAAATTAGGATGAAGGAGAAACCAAAATTTCCAGGAAAGTCTGAAAGATATGCACGAAAAGAGAAAAAGTAAAGCAAAATTTGCTTGTCAAATATTATCGGAAACAGAGTTATGACTTCAATAACAAATTTTGGAGTTATTAAAAAAAAAAGGGAAAAGGTCATGTCAACATGCAAAAAGTTAAACAATTGTATATACCATATATATGTATATTTTCGATAAAAGAAAATGAAATTTGTTTGCTAACCAAACGGGGGTAATTTAAACCGCTTCTTCCAACCAAAATCTCTTCCTAGTCTACAGGCTTATGAAGCTTTATTGAAGGAGGACAATTGTTGATTCTTTCCGAAGTCCTCTGACCAGCAAGCTCACAAAGTCTTACCGCAGAGGTCGCTTCGTGGAGAGTAGGTTTTGATTTGTGTGTGTTGAATTGAAATTTCCCTTCAAGTGAAATGAGAATCGAAGGTGATATAAGGAAGTTATTTTCTTCTTGATATATATATATATAAATCACAATCAAAATCAATAAAAAAATGCAAATTCCCAATTAATCAGATAAAATGTAAATAACCAGAAAAAGTGTATTTCTGTAAATAACTTGTAAATATGAGGAAGAGAAAAAAAATCAGAAAATATGGAAATGTAAGTAATCAAAAAAAATTTGTAAAATCCGAAAAAGGAAATCTAATCACGTAAATATTAAAAATAACTTGTTTCTCCCGATATATTATAGTGTTCAATTTTTCTACCTTATATATTATCTGAAATGTATGAATCTGGAGTTGAATATAGATGGGGATTAAGATGTTTGTAGTTGTTGATACGTCGCACGTCCTGGGCGACGTTTTCTTGTAGAGTTATAGTTTGGAATATAAAGTTGAAATTGACAGATGGTATTATGATCCTGAAGATACGTCGGGCGTCTTCCTTCCTGCTATATATCGTCTTAGTGAGGCAGGGATGAAGCCTCCTTCGGTCCCACGGTGAGCGCTTGGGCGCTTAAACTATCTCCTCTAAGTACCTCCATGGTACCCGGGCTTATTTTTATATATATATATAATATTTTTTTTTTTATTATTTACATTCATTTATTACAAAGGTTACAGTTATAACAAAACGATGAGAGACTTAATTTAATTTAAAGATTGAAACAGAATTTCTTTTTTGTTCACTGATTTGTTTGGTAGATTTATATTATTATTTTAATTTTTCGTTTATTGTTAATTTTATTTAATTTTGTTGGCATTAGTTTTTACTTAGAGACCAAAATGTTGTTACTTTTTATTTACTTTTTCAAAGTTAATTTTTTTTGTAGAAATTTTTACTAATTAAGTTAAGTAGTTAAGTTTATGTGTATGTGCATGATTTTAATTATTTTAAATTTTTTTTTATGTATTTAATTAAAATTTAATTCATTTTTTTGTTGTTGTTAAAGACACTGTTTTAGTTTGAGTCCGCTGCCACCAAAATGTTGTGTTTTGTGGTAGATTTTTTTTCAATTTAATTTTTTATTTTTTTTTTTTATCGGCACTGGTTTAGATAGGGTCCGCTGCCACCAATATCGTTGGTTCGTCCGTGTGCCGTGCTCTGGAAGGAGAGTACACAGCCCCATTGCAATTAAAAAAAACGGATCTCTTTCCTTTTAAATTCGATTTATTCACAAAACAACCTATCTGTTTCAATTTATAAGATACACCTTTTTTTTTTTGTACAATTTTTAGTTTTGGAATTTTTAAATTACACTTTTCTATAAATTTTCCTTTTTTTTAAGCTTTTAAATTACGCTTTTCTTCCTTTTGTATAAATTTTCCTTTATTTTTAAAACTTTTAAATTTCACTTTTCTTCCTTTTGTATAAATTTTCCTTTATTTTTAAAACTTTTAAATTACACTTTTCTTCCTTTTGTATAAATTTTCTTAGAGATTTTTCGCCCTATTTACACAAGGCGAGAATTAAAAAACGACTCCTCGAGGTTTGGGAAAATTGCACCCAGGTACCCACGATCGCTTTAAAAGCTCTTTTTGTTTCTTTTGCTTTCTCACGACGTTGAAAAAACGTACGTGAGAAAAATGTATAAAAGTGTTGATGCGAGCTATATGCATCAATGGAAACTGTAACCCGATATCCACTTGTGTACCCGTCTTGAAATATTAATTTTAAGAGTGCGCGAATAATTTTGATAATTGTATGTATGTATGTACATACAATTAGATTGGATTAAGTAGGTAATGTAAGTATGTACATAGTACATACGGAAAAAAAAAGCGAGAAGACACTGTATGTAGGTAAGTATGCATACCGTGTGAGTGGAATGTGTGTCTGATAACAAAATGCAATTTATGCTAAATTGCGTGCTGTTATAATGTGGGAATGCATTTATAAATGCATTTTGAATTTATATTGAAATTTTTTAAAAAGAATTAGTTTTTTATTTTCAGGGTCTCTTCTGTGGTACATCTATATATCGTATTGGACGATATATTGATGTATCGGTATTATGGTTGTAATTCTGGGCAAGGGTACCTGAGTCACAACAACAAATGTTTGTCCACCCGGTGAGAGTTCGACGCCGAGAGCAATAGAGAGAGAGAGAGAGAGAAAACGTGGACTCCTGATGGAGGTTAACAGTGCACCCAATACAACTTCCGGTAGTTAGGCTTGTAGATTTAATCCATACATTGCAACACAAATGTATGATCAGCACCACAATTAGTCGGTGGCAGCGCCAATTCAATCCGGATACGAAACTCCAGAATGGGTAAGCATGTAGCCCCAAAACGCAATAATTCTAACTTCTCCTTTTCACTCAGAAAAACCATCAAGGAATAAAAAAAATCGTAAAATCCGCTGACCGCTATGCCAGAAAGGACTGTCTGGACGAATAAGGTTCACAAAATGTTCCGCTGTCTTCCGGGAAACCACTGAGCGAAGGTTTGCGAAGGTTTGAATAATAACTGACACTGGTACGCAGGTAAAAGCTTTCTAGAAGCTGATAAATATAGTTCATAAAATTTCCTTTTTCTTCCAGGAAAACACTAACGAAGATATACAGGTAAGAACTTTCTAGACAAATTCCTGAATAAAGTTCACAAAAATTTTCTTTTCTTTTCTTTCAGAAAATCACTAAACGAAGAATTGAAGGATCTTTAACACTGTTATACAGGTAAAACTTTCTCGACAAATTCCTGAATAAAGTTCGCCAACATTTTCCTTTCTTTCAGAAAATCACTAAACGATAACTCGAAGAATAACTGACAGTGCTAAGCAGGTAAAAACTTTCTAGAAACTGATAAATAAAGTTCATCAAATTGTCCTTTCTTTCAGAATAACACTAACGAATACTCGATGAATCTTTAACGCTGCTATGCAGGTAAAAACTTTCTAGAAGCTGATAAATAAAGTTCATAAAATTTTCCTTTCTTTCAGAATAACACTAACGAATACTCAATGAATCTTTAACGCTGCTATGCAGGTAAAACTTTCTATACAAATTCTTGAATAAAGTTCACCAAAATTTTTCTCTTCTTTCAGGAAATCACTAAACGAAGATTTGAAGAATCTTTAACGCTGTTATACAGGTAAAACTTTCTGGACAAATTCCTTAATAAAGTTCACCAAAATTTTCTTTTCTTTTCTTTCAGAAAACCACTAAACGATAACTCGAAGAATAACTGACACTGCTAAGCAGATAAAAAAACTTCCTAGAAGCTGATAAATAACGTTCATAAAATTTCGTTTTTCTTCCAGGAAAACACTAACGAAGATTTGAAGAATCTTTTACGCCGCTATGCAAGTAAGAATTATCTAGACAAACTGCTCTATAAAATTCACAAAATTTCCTTGATTTCCAGGAAATCACTAATTAAGATTTGAACAATCTTTAACGCTGTTGTACAGGTAAAACTTTTCAGACAAATTATTGAATAAACTTCACAAAATTTTCCTTGTGTTTCAGGAGATCACTAACGAATACTCTATGAATCTGTAACGCTGCTATGCAGGTAAAACTTTCTGCTATCCCGGTAAAAAAAAACTTTACCAAAAAAATTGTACTGCCCGCGTGACCACTACTTTCAATCACCAAGTCTCAAGCACAACTAACTCGACTTCACACAGTCACCCCCACATCACCGCCGTTCGTTGCATCAGCCACCGGCCGGCGCGTATTTTTTCTTGTTCGTTCGTTGGATTCCGAGAACTTTTCGTTTCCTCTCGCCCCACAGGCAAGAATCGTTCGTACCAGCGATTTTCTGTTTAGCGACAAATTTTTTTCCGAGAAATTCGGTCGGGCTTGCTGTACTGCATGGCGTGTTGGTATCGCGTGAGGTTTTACAGCTGGGCGAGTTGCCGTTCCTTCGTTGGAATTTCTGATGACGAACGGTGCCTGCCTGGAAATCTTTTGGTGCGCTGATGCCTAATTTATGATTTTAGATTTTTCAGGTGGATTTGGGAGTGAAGAAATTTTTGCTGCGTTGCCGAATTATTTGTTCGGATAAATTCTTGTGCTTCGCTGGATTTTTGGATTTTTGTGTTGTTGCGTCTTTTCTGGTTTAATGAGATTTCTTTGCTTCGCTTGTTATGCTCCCTTATGGATTTTTTTTTAGGAAAGATCATGATTTGTGCGTGTTCTTCAGGGATTTGGACTTTTTTAGGAACACTATCTGTATTTTTCTTTTCTTTGCAGGTTTTTAGGTATGTGACCCGGATTTTGCTGTGAAAGATCATGATTTGTGCGCGTTCTGCACAATTCATAATTTTTTCCAGTGGTACTTATTCTCAGTTGATGCTGCTTTTCACGATTATATATCCTTCTTACCCTTTTTCAGATCTTATGTATATGTATGGGAGAGTTGCAAAGCTAAGTTTTCGTAATTAAATAAAATTCTGCCCATTTTCAGGTACCCGAAAAATAAAAACAGAAATAAGACAAAAAATTATTAATAAGAAATAATAATAGAAAACAATTTTGAAGAGGAAAAAAAAAAGGAAATTGAGACGGATAAAAACCAAAAAAAACGAAAGGTGGCGTGAGAGCAGAACGCTACAGCGTGGGGACGACCCACCCGAGAGAAGAGTCTCAAGCCGGGCCAAACATAAACCAAAATTTTTGAACTAGCTGGAGGAATAGGTGAAAACATTCGTAGCAGCGCCCAACGTGGGGACGACCCAGCAGAATCTCAAGCCGGGCACCGCATCGCACAAAAGAACTAGGGGAAAATGGAGAGGGGATAGGAAGAAGAAAATCCTCATACCGAGGCTAATCCAGAAGGGGTTAGAGGTGAAACATCTACTCATTAAAGGTAGGGATGGGTTCTACTAGAATCATTGTCCATTTACAAAATTTTCGCTAGACCACCACAGAATTAGGAATATGGAGAAGAGACAGGAAAGAATTAAATCCTCATATCGAGGCTAATCCAGACGAGATTAGTGTGGAAACATCTACACTATTGAGGTAGAGATGGGTTCGACTAGGATCATTGTCCATTTACAAAGTTTTCGCTCGACCATCACAGAATTGGAAATATGAAGAAGAGAAAGGAAAGAATAAAATCCTCATATCGAGGCTAATCCAGAGGGTTAAGCAAGCGGAATTCCTACTGTATTTTCCTACGCGTAGGGTGTTACGGCCCAATATACGGAAGATTCTTCCAGCAGCCAAGGGCGCATTCTAGCGAAATAATCAGTAATTGCTAAACAATAACTTCGCATGGTATTGTTCTGCAACTGTCGGTTATTTTGCTGATTAGCCCAATAGCTGGCTGCGATGAGCTTAATTAACGCGATTAAGGCGATTGTTTACTACTAAGCGACTCAGGTGCTGCAACCAGTAGAATAAACGGCAAGGTTGTTGTCGTTTGTTTACATCCCCGTTGCGAGTAAAAGCTTACTGCCGAATATTGGAGGATAAAAGACCAATGACTGGTCTGTCGAGTGCCTGTAATATTCTATTCTTCCAGTGAGCAGTCGCGTTGCATAGTCGTATCAAGTTTCCGTTCGGTGCGGAGTACATAGTAATTGTTAAGATAGGTCAAGTTTTAGTAAATAAAGATTTATAACGTGCACGAAATTCGAGCGTTGTTTTATGCGAAGAAAGTTTTATCGCGGTTAATTATTGGGTTTTATCGGTTGATTGCTTTTGGGACACGACATTTTGGCGCAGCCGGTGAAACTTAGGTAAGAAATTAGAGAAATTTCTTGCTGGTGTGTTTTGCTTTTTGTTTTAATTGCTAAATTTTTTGAAGAATTTTTTATAAGAAGGTGGAAATTTGTTTATTTTTTTTTAATTCTTTTGCGTTTCAGGCATTTAGAAGTGTTAGATTTAAATTTTTGTGTTTTGTGATTTTTTTTTTGTGTGAAAATAAATTGGAAATTACACTTATGACATTTGAGGAGTTGATATTTATCAGCTACTCCACACAAACATACACTGGGAGCAAAGCTAATTTAGCTACTCCGAACACACACACTAGGAGCAAAGCTAATTTTAGCTACTCCAAGATATATTGACGAGATCGAGGAGTTGTGCTTTTACAAGCTACTCCCGCATCCCGAATAAACACCATTCACAATTTCTTTTTTTTTTCAGAAAAATGTGTTAATGTGATAAACTTGGGAGTAATATATAAGAGGCAATATTGTAAGGTGCAAGATTTTTATAGATGTCTTTGAGATAAGTGAAAGTTGGTAAAAAGAATATCCCCAGTTTCAACGTCAAATTTCGATTTAGGCGTTGGTCGTACGCGCGTTTATTTAATTTGTCGGTTTTTTGATAGTCGTAATAACGTCGTGCTATATTTACGAAATGATATTTGTTTAGGCGCATTTGAACAAATGTATTCGGGTTTTACGCGATTAAGTAGGTAGGAAGTTTTCAGTAAAGTATGGTTTGTTGTATTTTCATTGGGTGCATCTGAATAATAAAAAATAAAGAAAATGTTGAGCATGTTTGTTTGTATGTACGCATAATAGCTGAATTGAGGTATGATAGTTTTGAATGTTTACTTTATATTGAGTATTGGTAGACGATTAGTACCTATTATAAAGATATGAGTTTTGCGAAAGATCTGTTCTAGAGCACGTTGTACTAATTTTTCGGTTCGCGTATGAAGTATAAATGGTATTAGTGAAAAAGTGAAAGTACCAGAACGAGGTAAAAACAAGGCAAAATAGAAAATCAAACTGTATACAAGATGGCAGATTCATACGAGAAGATCATGGACTTGGTTTCTAAATATGTGCCGACGTTTTCACGAGAAAGATCACCGAAGTTGGCAAAGAAAGTATATCGATTTCTGTGTTTCTGCAAAGATCTTTACGACCGACTGGAAGTGTGTAAAATATCGGCTGACGGATGATGCGATTGCCGCGAAAATCATTCAGTGAATTACGCACTGAAATGCTGGCGTGTAAACAGAGACCTGGAAAGGACATCACGGAGTTCGCGGATCAAATGAAAGAACTGCGCGATCAGATAAAGGAGGCTGTCTCGGCCAAATACCCGGGAGGGGAGAAGGGATTACTAGCCGAGCTGGAGGCCGATGCTGTAACTACCTTTAAAGCTGGTGTGTTGAGTAGACCCACGCAGGTGCACCTTACAGGGCGAAAGTTTGAGTCACTGGAAGAAGTGAGAGAGGAAGCCAGCTATTTTGAAAAAGAAGCCGAAAGGCTTCAAGTGAGAGAATCAGGAATATGGCAAGAAAACCGAAATTTGAGCACAGAAAATGCATCAAACAGATGGGCAACGGGGAAATATAGCGGCGAAAAGCCTAGACAGAATTCGAGACCATTCTTACACAGAACAGGGCCAGTGTCATCAGGAAGATACCAAGCATTTTCGACAAGGAGAACACCTCCCAGATCTATTGAGTGTTTTCAATGCGGACAGCGTGGACACTTTGCGAGAGAGTGAGAACAAGTACCCTCCTGTACTGAATGTCAAGAATATGGACACGAGGAATCCAATTGCCGAATTCATCACGTGAGAGTGGCAAACTGTGCAGCTAGCATTCAAGATGAATTCAGGAAGAGAGGGGCTTTATTGCCAATTCTGCCATACATGGGACCACTACACGGAGAACTGTCTTAAGAAATATTTAGCAGAGAAAGAAAGTGAAAAATTGAATTCAAGAAGTAAATTTGTCATCAGAGTGCCATCTGACATAGCGTTAGAAGGTAAGTTTAGACTTCTCATTGACACTGGGTCCACCTGTAGCTTAATCAAGGGCGCTAGAATAAAAAGAGATACAGCTATAAATACGCACCAGAAAATAAGAATTGGGGCACTCTTTGGATTTACCAGGAGTTCCGCAGACACCTGTGAGGCGAAGTTGATCATAGACAACGGTCAGCAAGAATGCAGTTTTAACGTCATTGGTGATACCGACTCGATTCCAGCTGATGGTATCCTTGGAATGAATTTGCTCAGTGACAGAGTTATTATTGACTGTGTAAATAGGAAACTTTGGGTACAAGGTGCTAGAAAAGGCAACGAGGCAAGTGCCTCTGGTAAAAGTGTTGCAGCTTGTGCACGTGTGGGACCCACAGCTTGGCAAAGTAGCAGTCAAGGAAGTCCGTTTCAGGCCTGGATAGAGGAGAATAATATTAAAATAGCGGAAAGCATCGCATCTTGTGCTTATGACCGACACTTTGAAGCGAAAAAACCGGCACGCAATGCAAAGAAATCTTTAGGACAGAGAGAGAAAAGTAAACCCATATTGGAGGAGCCATTCGGGGCACAATTATGGGAGAAGACTTTGTCCACAGCTTATGATAGTGCGGTATTTCTTTCATAATGTAAGTGTCGACGAATTTAGTGAGGGGAGGGGACAACCGGAATATAAAGGGTACAGTAGAAATAGGCTGGAGGATGAGCATGCATTCGTAAGAATCGCCAATGCAACAGCCTATTTTGTAAAAAATTCTGATTCCTCGCACGAGCAAATAGGACCGCGCAAATTTTACACACGACCTGCATGGAATCATAATTACAGCCGACGGCGATCTCAGTGGACCTTGCCGAAAAAAGGTAAAGTAAAGCTACAATAATATAGCTTGCAAACGGGTACGATAGCACCGGTGCGAAGTAGGACCGATATGAAGAATATCAAGCCTAGCTTCGCCAGTCTATACAAGGTAGGTAACGGTTATGACCCAGCAATCGGGGAGCTTAACCACATAAATGTCCAAAAAATTCCCTCCAATTTCAGAAGAAATTCGATGAGCAGAGTTTAAAATGACCCGGGAAATATGGAATGGATATATAAAGGTAACCGAGTGGATCCAATGTAAGGTAAATCTATAAAATAAAAGGTACAAAGGTAAGGAAATGTATTTAAAAAAAGGAGAAATTTGAAAATTTTAAATAAAGAGAGATTTTTAAAGAATAATTGAATAAAAAAGAAAAATAGAGATTTTAAAAAAGAATAAAATTGAATAAAAAAAAAATAACAGATGTAAAAGAAAGAGAAATTTGAAAAAAGAAAAAAGAAACAAGAAAGAAAAAGTTAGAAGAATAAGAAACGTATGAAGGCTGTCCTGATCTCTCCCACAGGAAATAAATCAAGCAGGTGACTATTACCGCTCACCGACTTGTAGGTGAGAACAGGGCAGCGGTTCTTTTGGACCTAAGGTCGAGTGGTCGGCCATTCAGTTGGCGCGAGCCGAAGCAACGCTTCCCACTGGTACCCGCAAGCCCAAGGCCCGCCTACCACTGAATGGATGAGCACTCCGACGCATGAAACTATGGAACTCTAAAGAAGAGCGGAAGAAAGAAATTGAATGATTGAAAGGGATGTTATAAGGTTACACCAATGAAGCCAAATCACGAGCCAACTTGCCAGCTACCAAAGCCAGATCTAACGAGAGCAAAAAGGAACTACCACGAAAGCAACGATCTTTACGGGAGAAAAGGGTAGCTCTGCGTAGACCAAACCATTGGCAGCATAGCAAGACAACTCACTCCAGCAAGCTAAAAGTTGTATGTTTAAATTGACGAAAAGACTTTCATTTGGAATGAATTGAAATAATACGCGATATAGAACTTATTTAAAAAAAAAATCGAAGTTAAGAAGAAAGTACTGAATAACTAAGGCAAATATATATAAAACTGGCAAAAACGTTTGTGAAATAATCGGTAGATCTACAAAAGAAGGAAAGTTTGACATGATGAAGTCAACGCTAGAGCTTTACAAACAAAACAGAACGAAAATATTTTGAAACCGAAAGAATACAATGCACTTTAGTCAAGAGAGGCCTGAACAAAGGCCGGAAAGAAAACCAATTTGGACGCCATTGTAGCGAAGAGCGCACCCATTGTCAGCCCTACCTACATCCATCTTGCCATGAACAAAGATAAGTGCTGCAATCGACACCTCTTGCTGCAAAGTCATCTTGGGATTCATGTGGGTGGCCGCACAACGAATACGCCGCTAGCGATCAGCCGGCTTGGGGTGGTTCTTGCCACCCACATCCCTTGATGCTTGAAAGAAATGAGTAATGAAAAAAACTGAATCGTCTTTGCCAGACTTCAGACGAACGGACAGACAAAATAAAATTTTCCGCGCCTCATGGTGCTTCGCCTCCATTGGTACAACCTGCACCCCTGAAAAGAAGAGTTTATATTTACTACAATACTACCAGCGCTGCAGTGCTGAAATGAAAGAGGGTCAATGCCGTACAAATGTTTGTCCACCCGGAGAGAGTTCGACGCCGAGAGCAATAGAGAGAGAGAGAAAACGTGGACTCCTGATGGAGGTGGAGTCCTGACTGGACTTAGATTAGGCCCATCGCCCCCATCCACCCTGGCTAAGACGTCGCAGTCAGTGTGAGTTTCTTAGCCCCATCTTTCCGTGCATGCGTGCAATCGGATGTCTCACGGCCTGTCCAAACCACCAAGCATCTTCCCCCTACTCGGCCATAATGGTCCGAATCCGCAGAGAGCAATTATAGAAATAATTCGAAATGACAAGACCCAAATTGCAGCACATATGGTCGAAAGGCTGGCTTGAATTAATACAGAAAAAAAAAAATATGAAATGGAACCCACCAGGGAAAATAAGAAAGATTTCAGGTTTGATACTAGGAACGTTTTCCACAGATATATATATTTTCCATAATCCTCGATCGCAGTTTTACTACAGCTTTTAACAAGTTATCCCCTTATCCTATCTCACTAATGTACAAAGACTTATTGTATAAGGCAAAACATTGTGAATTATGTAGGTAAAACTTTCTAGACAAATTCTTGAATAAAGCTCACCAAAATTTTCTCTTCTTTCAGGAAATCACTAAACGAAGATTTGAAGAATCTTTAACGCTGTTATACAGGTAAAACTTTCTGGACAAATTCCTGAATAAAGTTCACCAAAATTTTCTTTTCTTTTCTTTCAGGAAACCACTAAACGATAACTCGAAGAATAACTGACACTGCTAAGCAGGTAAAAAAACTTCCTAGAAGCTGATAAATAACGTTCATAAAATTTCGTTTTTCTTCCAGGAAAACACTAACGAAGATTTGAAGAATCTTTTACGCCGCTATGCAAGTAAGAATTATCTAGAAAAACTGCTCTATAAAATTCACAAAATTTCCTTGATTTCCAGGAAATCACTAATTAAGATTTGAACAATCTTTAACGCTGTTGTACAGGTAAAACTTTTCAGACAAATTATTGAATAAACTTCACAAAATTTTCCTTGTGTTTCAGGAGATCACTAACGAATATTTGATGAATCTTTAACGCTGCTATGCTGGTAAAACTTTCTGCTATCCCGGTAAAAAAAAACTTTTCCAAAAAAATTGTACTGCCCGCGCGACCACTACTTTCAATCAGCAAGTCTCAAGCCCAACTAACTCGACTTCACGCAGTCTCCCCACATCACCGCCGTTCGTTGCCACAGCCACCGGCCGGCGCGTTTTTTTTCTTGTTCGTTGGTTGGATTCCGAGGACTTTTCGTTTCCTCTCGACCCGCTGGCAAGAATCGTTCGTACCAGCGATTTTCTGTGTAGCGACAAATTTTTTTCCGAGAAATTCGGTCGTACTTGCTGTACTGCATGGCGTGTTGGTATCGCGTGAGGTTTTACAGCTGGGCGAGTTGCCGTTCGTTCGTTGGAATTTCTGATGACGAACGGTGCCTGCCTGGAAATCTTTTAGTGCGCTGATGCCTAATTTAGGATTTTAGATTTTTCAGGTGGATTTGGGAGTGAAGAAATTTTTGCTGCGTTGCCGAATTATTTGTTCGGACAAATTCTTGTGCTTTGCCGGCTTTTTGGATTTTTGTGTTGTTGCGTCTTTTCACGTTTTATGAGATTTCTTTGCTTCGCTTGTTATGCTCCCTTATGGATTTTTTTTAGGAAAAATCATGATTTGTGCGTGCTCTGCACGGATTTGGACTTTTCTTTTTTTTAGGAACACTATCTGTATTTTTCTATTCTTTGCAAGTTTTTATGTATGTAAACCGGATTTTGCTGTGAAAGATCATGATTTGTGCGCGTTCTGCACAATTCATAATTTTTCCCAGTGGTACTTATTCTTAGTTGATGCTGCTTTTCACGAATATATATCCTTCTTACCCCTCTGTTCGAAATCTGGGAATTATCCTGAACTCTTCTATGACCTGCTGCGACCACATTAAAAATACATTTGGTATAATTTATGGCATACTTCGAAGGGTATAGTTGTCTGAAAGGATTGTGTCTACTGCTCTTCGCTCTAGGCTTATAAAGACACTTCTCTTGGACTATTTCACAAATGGATGCATTGTCTTCCCTCACTTGGATTCGATATGTAGGAGAAAGCTGGATGTCGCTTTCAATGACGTATCCGTTTTTTCGTGGGTTGAGAAGATATGATCACATTTCCCTCTTCCGTAATCTCAGTATGCTATTAGATGTTTATCTGACACTGTTAAATTTGATTTTTCTTCATTAGGCCATCTACAGCAGGCGTCCCGGATATCTATTTTCCAACCTCAGCTTTTTAAACTCTGATAGGCACTTAATGTTGCGTGTTTCGCGCTATCAACATCGAATTTTAGAACGCTCTCACCTTGTTCATGTTGTTCGCTTTGGAACAGTCTACCGGCCTGATATTGCCCGCACACTCCGAAATAACTATGCGCTTTTATTTTTGTTTTTATTATTATTTTCAGGTTTCGTTTCCATTACTTATGGCTTCCTGCTTTGTATGCTTTCTCATTCCCTGTACTGTTCTTAGTTCTTGCTATTGCTTATTTTCAAGTTTCAAGTTTTTTCTTGTTTTATTTTCAGTTTTGTTTTCCTTGCTTACATTTCAATTTCTTATGATTTTTTAGTTTGTCATTTATAGCTTTAATCTTTTATTTTTTCATTTAATGTTAGTTTAATATTAATACCAACTAAGTCTGTCTCATCAAAGATTTCAACATCTGTGATAAATAAATGATTTGAATTGATTTGAATTGAAATTTCGTAGGCCCTAATAACCAGCTGCGAGAATTACAGCAGCTTTTTTGTCGGAAATACATCATGAAAAATTACAAAGGCTTTGTCGTGATGATCAAATTGAGTGGAAGTTCATTCCTCCTAGATCTCCACACTTTGGGGTTCTTTGAGAGTCTACCGTGAAATCGGCCAAATTACATATCCGTCGGATCGCATCACCAGTTTCGTTTACGTTTGGAGAATTTCAAAGATTGATTTGCCATGTGGAGGCTATACTAAATTCGAGATCTTTCAGTCCATTATATGATGACCCTAATGGCTGGAAGCATTGACTCTAGGAAATTTTTTGACTGGAGCCCCGTTGATGTTAATATCTAATCTTTCCAGATGGCAACGTATAAAGTATATTCAAGGGGACTTCTGGTCCAGGTGGAGCAAGGAGTACCTTCAAACTTTGCATCAGCGCTATAAGTGGAGACAAACAATGTCGAATGTTAAACTTAACACCATGGTGCTCATCAAGGACGAAAATTTGCCACCAACCAAATGGAGTCTGGGACGAATTGTCGCTATACATGCTGGAGATGATGGACTAGTTCGTGTGGCAAGCGTGAAGACTGGTACAGGGTTACTCAAACGTGCTATAGCTAACATGTGCCCTTTGCCAGTGCAGTGATGATTGAAAGCGGAAGCTTTCAAGGTGGCCAGTATGATAGATTTTATATCCACAATATAATTAAAATTTGAATCGATGCATAAAGTAAACTTAGTCACGATTGAAATCCTATACATTCTAATTAAATAATTTGTATTGGCAATGCTCTATGTAGAAATCATGGCCTATTGTACTTCACTTGTCATTGTATCGCCATCGTAGCAACAACCTCTTGTACTTTTTTTTACATTGTATCGCCATTATTGTATCAAAAACGTCTGGAAAACAACAATTGAATTCAACTGAAATAAATCATTTTTGTATGTTATGAATGTTATGCACTGGTAACATTTTTGTCGCCACTTTACCGACATTGTTTTAGGGAGATGCATGGAAGAAACCTACGCATCTTATTTTGAACAAAAAAGCTAGAATTGGTCTAAGACCAATTCTTATGATACCCTGATGAATGCCCGTATTAAATTTCGTACTGTCATCGATCTATGCAAGTTTGATTTTTGAAGTTGTTTTTCGCATATATTTCTACAACGGTTTGTCGGACAGAAAAAATGATTATAACTAATTTTATAGGATTTCGTATTCTGAAGAAGTTTTTTCAATAAAAATGTCTTGAACTGATTGTTTTCACAGTATACGTATAAAACCTGAATTTTTATATGGCAAGAAGTTGCCCGATTTAGTCCATTTTGAAATTTTATTTTCTAGTACAATGAAAACACCATGTACCAAATTTCAGCTCTCTATATCGATGCGTTCTCAGGCAGTGTCCAAATATGCAGTGGAAAACGAAAGTTTTGTATGGCAACCCCACGAAGGAGTTGCTCGATTTGCCTCATTTTCAAACCTAATTTTACTTTTTATTTTTCAAAGTCCGTGTACAAAGTTTCAGCTCTCTAAGTATACGCGTTCTTGAGTTATCGTGCGCACAGACGGACGGACATGCAAAAATCAAAATAACTTTTATTATTATGCGTGGGTGTCCAATCCATTTTGCTCTACCATCATTATTTCGAGGTGTTACAAACGGAATGATAAACTTAGTATACGCTGCTGTAGATTTCATCTAGGGCATAAAAATATCTGCTGCAACGATAGTGTAAGAGGAATATATGAATAATGAAGCATAAACACAGGAAGTACAAATGAGACTACTCCTATGCAACAAACATTTGAAGGAATACTCTGATAAAAATGTGGGAAGAAATATCCATGAAAATGTTTATAGACCTTTGTAACTCTAAGTCAAGTCTCTCTTCGGGTTAAATTGATGATTGCATATTGGTACTTTGAGCAGCAGTTCTCAAAAGTTAAAGAGGCATGCCACATTGACATTAGCAAAAACAAAGTTATAAACTGAGGTCAGGACACAGGACTAATAATAAAGATTATAAATATATATTGAGCAAACTAAAACCGTAGTATTAGTCATATAATTTAAATATTTTCTAGTCAACAACCGCTCGTAGCTAGTTAATTGTCTTTTTTGTTCTAAGTATAATCTAATTTATTAACAATGTATTTTTCTTTTATTGTAATTTGTTTTCCATGTTGCTTATGTGTTATTTATTATAATCTTTAAAAACTATTTACAGAACAAAGGTATTTAAATGATTTATATTTAGAATTTTTAAAAAAAACTTGAACTCATACTATATGAATACTATTATATGTATAGAGCTCCTGAAGAAGGGACGTAAGTACTTGGACCCGAAACGTCGAGCAATGAAATAGAAAATTAAATACTTTTCAACAAAATGATCGGTGTATTCCTCAAAATAACCTTAAAAAAAACACAAAATCCGTTATTCTAAAATAAGGATATGGGAAATTGGACTATATAAGGGTTACCAAGGAAACTGAATTTTCGAACAATCAACTTTTTAATAAAATTCAAAAATGTTACAATACATCCAATTTACAGTTCGTCGCTAATTATGTTTATATGTATGTATATATTGCGGTTTTTGGGTATTTAGTAATTAAATTACACAGTTGCGTTCTATTAGTAATTAAAATCTTACACATTTATCTATTCCAATCTCTGAAATATTCTGCCATTATTATTTCAATATCTAAATAAATATTTCAGAACAACTTATTTTCTCAGGTGAGTAAATTTATTATTAGAAATTAATAACAATATGCATTCTTACGTTTAAGTGAAAGATGAAAAGAGTTTATACATTGCTATGAATTTTGTATGACAGTCACTTGGGTGAGAGAAGTTAAATGTTAAAATAGTAATAGCAAATACGAAAAATATAATTTCTACTTTTTAATTATAATAACTATATCAAATTTCATGAAAGTAGATTTTATGTAAAACTATGTTAAAAATGACATTTGACTACAACAACATGATTGGAGTTAAATAACTAGAACACTAGACTGAGGAACTCTCATATATGTAAAACTTGCACTGCAGTCTTCCAAGTTGATACTACTTTGTGCTGTTATCATATTATTAGAAATGCAATTCCTGATGTGTTTGTACTGAAACGAAAAAAGGAAAATTGAAAAATTCGAATACATATCAAGGTAACAACTACATAGTAAAAAACTTCAGTTTTGTTTGCCGGTACCTACAATTCTCAGAATACTCTTTTTAGAATAAGTATGCTCTATTTGAGAAAGCAAAATACTGTGCTTACTTTTTGTAAAATTTCTACTTTGGTACATAATCGATATTGATAGTAAAAAAAACAAATATGATGCAAACTTTTACTTGATGTAATTTATTATCTATTCCATTTAAAACTTAATGGGTTTGGGTTACTTTATGCGTGGTATCTTGTTTTGTTACTTGAAAAACCAAAAAAGAAGTGCGTAACTAGGAAAAATGTTAAAATTTGGTTACATATAATTTTTTTTGGCAATACCCTTCTGAAGATTTAACTGTAACATCATTAAGGTTGTCTTCCACTTTCTCTTAAGAACGTTTCTAGAAAGGTAAAAATATCGTAACCAATTTCATAGTTCTACGTCTTAGACTGACCGTTTTCCTAGAATCTAAACTTACTCAATAAGTGAAAAAAAAATGGCTTGTATGATAGCACTACGAAGGATATACTCGATTTCGCTCAACTTCGAACATAGATCAATATTTTTTTTTATTAATGTCTAGTAGATGAGTTCAGCTCAGTACGCTAACGCTTTCTCAATCAATGTCAAACTACCCAACGAAAACCGAAATAGCAACTCCACGATGGAGGTCCCTTTGGTTTGGCCCATTTTTGAACTAATGAAAATCATCGCAGTGGATAGGCAGAGAAAATCGGTGGCTGTCCTAAACGAAAAACTATTCTTCATGCATTGGGAAGTGTTTAAGTTGTATGTACATTGTACATAAATCAGTATGAAGACAACAAGTAGTGTAAATTTCTTTTCATTCAAATTTTTTTTTGTGCTTTTTCTCGTTATTTTACCTCTGGAGTATATAGTCTACAGACATTAGATTATACAATTGTAACGAAGTTAAACTCCAAAACTTGAGAAATATATTTGATAATTAGAAGATCTGGCAATTTATTGCTGCTTTGCTTATAACAGGCGACGAACTCAAGTCAAGCAGCTACAAATAAATATATACTTATGTACAAATCCCTACCCAAGCCAGAATCAATTGCCTGCACCTCTCACAATGCCGCACAAATTTAAGGCTCATTTAGACTCTGCAAGTTACTTGCACCAATTAGATTGCTACATATGAACAAGTTCATGTTCACATTCCTCAAGTACTTTTGCGTGAATTTGCCTGAAGTGGATGTACTTTTGCAAGAATTTGCCTGAAGTGGAACTAAAGTGGAACATTAACTTAAAACAGCTGAGTGCTGTAGGAAAGAGTGAAACAAGAATCCCAATTTGTCGCAAGTAAGCATTTGGACCTACGAGGGGCATAGCGAAATAAAGAGTGTCTTTACTGGTGCCAGTAACTTGCCCATTCTGAATGAGTCTTTAGCTGAATTGTCAAGTGATGGCTACTGTAGCCATCACCTGTAAAACAATTCAGAAAAAAATGCATATAAGCATGCATTTAACTAGACCAACCTCCAGCACTCACCAGCAGCAGTCAGCAAACTTTGCCTTTGCTGAAGCGTACTCAAACTGGTTATAACCAGTTTTCCATTTGATGTTTCGGGTTTCTTTTGTTCACCAGTGCTATAAAAGGCCGTTCACAACGCTCAAGAAATCAGTTGGTCGACCATCCTATACTAGATCGAATGTAAAAGAATATCACTTTTGAAAGATCTTTCCCGAATCCAAAATTATGAGAATTCCGTCCGTTGTGAGTACATCCACGACTATTTACCATATCTCGGATATGAAAATACCTACGTCAATCCGTTCCACTTAGATGTGAGTTCATCCCGGAAATCCATCTTTTATATACAAGTATATCCGTATCTAAAAACACTCATCCTCTCAGGCGTGAGTATATCCACGGCTGTTCTATCTAGACTTATTATTTAAATGTTTATTATTTAAATTTAAAACTATATTAGTTTCTTCGGACGTGAGTCATTTGCCCGGTTTAAATACAAAAGGCATCTTATTCACTAACTTGAAATAGGTTAGATGTCGATACATCTACTCAACCTAAATAAAAGGAAATCTGTATTTGGCTAAAAATATATTCTCTTCCGCTATGATTATATCATTTAACAATCGCTCTTCCAATTGGGATAAAAAAAATTATAATAATAAAAAAAACAATCAATTGAAACTATTAAACTTTATTTTATTGCAATTGATTTCTTCACTACTTCAACTTTATTTTTATAAGAACAATTTCTTTACTTATGAACGAAGTACAATTAATTATTTCGCGGCCGTATCGGAATAAGATAAAAATTAGACTAACTTACATTTATAATTACATTACCTTCTTTGCTCTACGAGCTTTTAGGAAGATTGCAGTTGGCGGATTATATTTCACTTAAGTTTGATAATTTACCGTGTGAAAGAATGTGTACGTAACAAATTTAGGTTTTCCAGTTTTATGTGAAAGGAAATATATTACTCGGATTCTTTATAAATTGCATTCAAGAATTATTTGTATGATAATATGATATTTGTAAATTTCAGGTGTAGTTAAGCGGCTTCGTGCTGTGAAAATACCGGATGATGGAATAAGGTGTCATGGTATGATCGTGGGATAATTAATGCACTGAACGGAAAGGAAATTATGATATATGTATTCGTTATATGTAATTATTATATTATAGATTTGTTAACTGTAACTCCCCATCGTTTGATTGAGGCTCCAACGAAACTTTAAAAATAGTTTCTCTAACTGCAATTTTCTTATTTCTCTTTAGGTATATTATGATTATAACTATGGCAACTATACTAACAATAATTGACACATTAATACTTGATGATACTATGTTGAAAATTTTGTTATTTTTTGAATGCATTTCTATCAGTTCCCTATTTTTTACATTTTTAGGTATAACTCATCTAACTTTACATCTGGAATGGTTTTTCCTTCCGTAATTTTAGTTACAAAATTTGGTAGTATGATTTTGTCGTATATTACTTTTTCAAAATTTTCAAAAGTTTTATTATTTATTTCAATTTTACAATTTTTAAATTTTATTATTTTATTAAGCCGCTCAATTTCATATTTAGATTATTACAATTTTGTTTTATTATAGTTTCCCGTAGGTTTTTCGTTATTATAACGCCTGTTGTTATTTCCTTTACCTCTACAATATTTGTAATTATCCTAGTGCAATAACTTAGCTCATAATATTTCTAATACAATTATCATTTATTTCTAAAAGGTTTTTCTGTAGGTTATCTTTTACGGGAAATTCAAATGCTACATTTTTGTCATTTACCAGAATTTCTTTGTCTTCTAGGAAAATGGATTTATTTTGGGAGTCTGGGAGTGGCTCAATTAAGACCTTCGAATAATTGTACGTGGCAAACTCTGGAATAAGTAGGACGATTATTATTTGACCTTGGTAAGTAGTTACTGCCATCTTTATTTCCTTGAGACTATCGGTATTTGTAATTAGTTCTAGTTCTTCTTTACCTAAGATATTTTTTGTCAGAATCCCTAATTTTCTAGAAAACAAAATTTGCTCTATGTCATCTACAGGGCTTCTAAGGAGTATCATGTCGTGATTGATCTGGTACATATATTGTATTAACTTCATTTCCTATTCTAGAGTTATTACCCTACCTGTCAGTTCTTTGTTAAAAGAGTTCAAGTAGTTTTCTATTGTAAATTGTTGATTTCTGATGTGGGAAGTTATGTTTTGAATTTGGTCGGATAATTCTTTCTTTATGAGGACCTGCTTATTACTCTCATTGGTTAACTCAACATTGCATTCGAATAATTTATCTAACTAGTTTTTGATCTGAACTTCGTCTTCCTGGTCCATTGTTCCAGCTAAATATTTGAGACCTGTACCTAGTATGTTCATGAGTGCTCTCTTCTCTTTAAAATGTGGTTTTATATTATCTATTTTAGCTTCCAATAAAATGAAACTTTGGTTAACGTGGTATTATACATTCGTTCTACTAAACTTGACTTGGGTTTGAGTGCTAGGAAGTTTGCTTTTATACGATTTTTTGCTATTTCAAATTCTGTTACATTGACTATGTGTAAGACTTTACGATAAGTCTTTATTACTTTAATATTCTCTAAGTTCATTGTCAGGTAGCCGTTATTGTTGTTTAGGTCGTTCAGGTGTATTTCCTGTGTCTTGTCCATTGGCAGCATTGTTGTTACGATTACAGTTAGTATCAGTAGTATGTATGACATCATTGTTTCCTGAAATGAAAGTTTTTTGTCTATTAGTTCGTTTTGGTCGGGTCAATGTACTACTAGTTTTTATTGTCGGTTTATCCGTGGTTTGGTACTTTTTCTTTGGTTTAACGTGTACCCTGTAATATTTATAACGATTATCGATGTCTTCGACGTGGTCTTCGTCCACTTTTTCTGTGTTGATTTTCCTATATTTTGAGTGGTTCTTACCTCCTCTAATTTCCTTTATAAAATTCTGACAATCTTCCAGCGGGATGTTTTTTCTATTCTGATTAATTTTTTCAATAACCTTTTGTTTTTTCTCTAGGGTTTTATCATAAATTTCCTTATACTTTTCGCGGTGTATTTTTCCATTGATAAAGTCAATAGGTCTTTTGTTAGTGGTTGAGTGTATGGTGTTGTTGTAAGATCCTATGATCTTTAGAATCTTCTCCTCTACTGTTCCTTGATTATTTATTTCATCATGTTTTAGGAGCCGAATGTGCTCGTTGATAGTATTATGCAATCGCTCAATGTCGGCATTTGACGTATGATTACTGTTAGATGTAAAAGTTTTATTGCGAAGGCATGTTTTGAAAATTTGTCTATCACGGTCAAAAATAAGAATTTTCCTAAAGTGTAGAATACATCTGCATGTATTATTTCTCTTGGGCTCTGAGGTGTTTCAGTAAATTTGAGTAAAGGTTTCGATGGCTTTCTGGAATATTTTTCCATGTTGCATATATCACAATTATTTATAAATTGCGTTATCCGTTGCTTTAATTTTGGGTTAAAGTAACATAGTTTTAATTCTTTTAAAACTTGGTCTATCCCTATATGATTGTTGTTCAAATGTTCCTTTTCTATTAAATTTGCCAATTTCTCTTCGTCGGTCACGTCCTCTAGGCATGTAAGACAGCGTATTAATTTGAATTTACGATTGCCTGAAAACTTTTGGCTAAATGTGGTTTCAATAGTATGAAAGAAATCATCGTCTGTAGTATAGATTGCGTTCAGTCCATTTGGGTTGAAATGGTTTTTTAATAACATAACAGCGGTTGATTCGTCTAAAAATTTCATATATATGTCAGTACGGTTTTTATCGAATATTTTTGTATTTTTTATTTTTAGTGATCCCGTATTTGACTTATTGATTGAGTCTTGAACACATTTAGTGCTGAATTGCTATTGGGTATTGTAGGGTCTTCTATTAATAAGTTGCCTTCTGATATTTCTATACGGGATAATGCATCTGCATTGCTATTTTTGGTACCCTTTTTGTATCTGATCTCATAATCGAATTCAGATAGTTTTAACCTCCATCTAATAAGCTTGGAGTTCGGTTCCTTAATTGAAAATAACCAAGTTAATGGTTTGTGATCAGTTTCTACTATGAACTTTCTCCCGAAAAGGTATGGGCGGAAATATTTCGTGGCCCACACGATTGCTAATAATTCTTTTTCAATTGTACTATAATTGATTTCATGGTCGTTTAACGTACGACTCGTATAACATACAGGATGGTTTTCCTGTGAAAGAACGGCGCCCAGTGCATATTGACTGGCGTGTGTAGTAAGCGTAAAAACTTTATTAAAATCCGGATATCGCAAAATGGGATCATTTATCAGAAGTGTTTTTAAGGTTTCAAAGCTTTGCTGATATTCAGGGTCAGATAGGTGTCCTTTTTTAAATACTTAGTCATTGGTTTCGCGATCTTAGAATAATCCTTTATAAACTTACGGTAATATCCCCTTAGCCCTAGGAATTGCTTAATTTGCTTACTATTTTTTGGCATCGGAAAATTTCTTACGCATTTCACTTTGCTCGGATTGGGTTTGATACCTTCTGGGGTGACTATATGGCCCAGAAACTCAGTTTCCTTCTTTAGGAATTCTGATTTCTCCATTTGGACTTTTAAGTTTACTTCTCTCAATCTATTAAAAATCTTCTTTAAAGAGTCGATGTGTTCTTGAAGAGATGTTGAAAAGATTATAATATCGTCTAGATATACTAGACATATTTTATTAATAAATTATTTCAGGATATTATTCATTAATCTTTGGAATGTCGCGGGGGCTGTTTTTAATCCAAATGGCATACGCAGAAATTCGTAGTGGCCATTTTCGACACTGAAAGCTGTTTTGTGTACGTCTTGCTGATCGATTTCGATTTGGTGAAATCCCTTCGTGTGTCGTAAAGTATTGACAATTGCCTAATTTCTCTAAAATTTCGTCTATATTAAGCATGGGGTATTTGTCGTCGACTGTTACCTCATTAAGTTTACGGTAGTCGATTACAAGTCTCCACTTCGTTTTACCGCTGGCATCTGCCTTCTTAGGTACAACCCAGAGTTGCTGTGACGAATAATATTTTTTAATGGAGAAATAAGAATTTTAAGAACTTTTATTTTAGAATCATTAAAAATAAAAGTTCTTAAAATTCTTATTTCTCCATCATTGACCGATTCTAACAAGTGTAGGTTCGATTCCCGTCCGCGGAAAAAATAAATAAAATTGAATTTACAATTTATTTGTGCGCTTTCATCGTTACTGGTTAATGCCAGCTGAAAGCAAAACGTGGCTTAGTAGGCTAGTTACAAATTTGATAAATGCAAGAGGGAAAATCATCTGTCTCATTAGCTCAGTGGTAAGAGCAGTCGCCCGGCAAGCGGAAGGTCCCGGTTTCAAATCCCGGACGAGGCGTTTGTTTTTTCTTCTTGTATTTATAAATTTGATTTAGAATCATTAAAAATAAAAGTTCTTAAAATTCTTATTTCTCCATCATTGACCGATTCTAACAAGTGTAGGTTCGATTCCCGTCCGCGGGAAAAATAAATAATATTTTTTGTAACATCTCTTGGATTTGGTTTTCGACTTCTTGCTTATGTACATAAGAACAGCGATAGGTTTTACATTGAATAGGAATGTCATTGACTGTGCGTATTCCATGTTTTATAACATTGGTGAAAGTGAGATCTGAATTCTCATTGTAGAAAATGTCAGTGAATCTTTTCACTACATTTAGAAGTGCATTTTGTTCTTCTGGATTCAAATGGTTAATTCTCAATTGATCCATAACAGATATTTTATCCCTTTCCTCGATAATATTAAAATTCTGTTCGTCGACCTTGTCCGTCTCCAATGGTTGAGGAATTTCTAATTTGGTTCTTTCATTTTTTAACTTTCTAACTTTTGTGCGAATTTGAAAATTATCTATATTATAAATTCCCTCTTCTACGACAAACGAATTATCTTTAACTCGCTGTTCTTTGATGAAGCCTAGTCCTTCCTTCTGCGATACGGACAGGTTCATTTCAATTTCCTCATATTCCGTATTCTGTGATATATTTTTATCTATATCGTTCCTTATTTCGAAGTTTAAGTCAACCGTTTTTGTTCCTGATATTAATATTTTATTTTTATAATCGACAATTGCTTCTATCTGAAGAGTATATTGTTACCGATTAAACCATCGAATTGGTCATGAAATTTACAGACCAAGAATTCAACTTTGTCTGAGGGGTTACCTATCCCTTCGAATAGTGGTATATTAACTTTTTCGTTAATTTCCACAAAATGGTTTAAAGGGTTTTTCATTCTTGCTTCTCCATTTCGGATGACAAATTGTAGGGTTGATTATGGAATGGGTTGCCCCGGTATCTATAATAAATCTTAAAGGAATAGTTTAAACGGCTAAGCAGTCCATAAGAATTTAGCTCTCAAGGTCAACACACTTTAAACAGTGTCCAACATTTTTAATTAAAACAAGCAATTTCAATAACTTTGACTAAGGTTGTCTGCTATGTCATGAAATAACTCAGTTTCTTTGTCAGTTTAGTTCTCCATGATTGTTTGAATCTTTAAATCATAATTAAGATACAATTTTATTTTGTAACACTAGTAAGATGAATTTTAATATTATCATTCGTAATTTGCATTTGAAGCACCTCCAATATTTTGGGGACAAACATATTCAGAAGTTATATATTTTTCTTAGTCTATGTTGCCATGATTGGGCGCAGGCACAGCTGACAAAAGCAATTGAGGACTGTTTTGGTTTTTTCAAAAGCCAGTTTCAAATAAGCCAGTTTTTTTTCAAAATTGAAATAATAGCTAAAAAAGCAGATTCGTGATTATGGATGACGGCGACAAATAAATTCTAAATAAGCTAACTTAAATTATCAATAATTTCTCATTTGTTTATTTGCCCCCGACCGGACTATTTTGTCATCAATATCATATTTTAAGGCGTCTCTATTCTAAAGTAATGTTCCCCTATCCAACTTGAAATTCTCCTCAAGAAATTACAATATCCTCCCAACCGTGCGGCTTTAATACATTTGCATGCCAAATAACGAAATGCTTCTTAATCGATCTACCGACACAAAATTGATGGAAGAACAAATAAAAACCAACTCCAGTTGAAGCAAAACAGCGTTGATCTATCCATAAGAAAAACTATTCATATGAATGAAATAACTCCAATACATGCTACCGGTATAGCAGTGTTTGTTGGTCGCATATTTTTCAATTGCATCTCTTAGCTTAGAACAATTTCTTATTGATTGTAGCTACCTATACTGTAAGTGGCGAACGAGCAACAGAGATGTGTGAAGTCATAGGTAGATCCCAAACGTGCTCGAATGCCATTCATTTTGTTGGATGTTGTTCGATTGTTGCTGGAAACAAAAATAAAACCAGCTCCTTTAGCCAGTAGTGGCGGCTGTGATATCATAGACAGGGCCTAGACGTGTTCAAATCCTATTCTTTACGTTGCATGTTGTGTTTGATTGATTTGTTTTTGTTCGTTTTGTTCAGGTGGAGGTGATTTTATTATTGCTTCTCTTGATGGTGTACAGCGAAGGACAAATAAAAAGCCTTTAGAGAAAATATTTTGAAGAAATTTTTTGTCGTAATTTTTTATTTGCTTTAATTAAATTAACTCGGAACGCGTCCATTGCTTCCAAAGACGCCACACCAAATATCTTCTCCTTCAAATAACAGTAACATTCGAAGTACCAGTCTTAATATAAAGAGTACCTTACACTTCGTCATAATCTATTGCAATAGTTTTAGAAGTCTCCCCTATATTGCCTTCCAGGATTTTCCATGACGCTTTTAGACGAGGTGCAAAATTGCACAAGTATCTTTACATTGTCCTTCTGTTGCCATCATATTTTTTCTTGGGGTAACTTGAAATTGGTTATGCTATTACTTACTGATTGTTGATTTAAAAGGTGATACTTCAACTTCATTTTGCTTAATATATAGCAAATAACTCTAGAGGAGCTTTTTCTAGAAGGCAATCTTGATGCTTCTTGTAATCAAAAATAGTCCAATTATTAGTTTTTTAGCTGTTCCATGTTGTTCTAACATTTCATTGTATTCTTCAGGTGCTAGTATTTCTTCCTTTTTCTAATACTGCTTTTCAATTCGATCGAAGACATAATCGAGTTGTATATAACTGTGACTTTTGATTGCAAAATAGTGTTTTATTACCGAAATGATTTTACTGTATTCTAAAAAGTGAAAAAGTGTTTTTATGTTGAGCAAGACAAGAGGCCGAAAATAGACGAACGATTGTCGTCGGATGATCTACATTCATTTAATTCAATATTTTTTAGAAAATGTATTAAAGCTAAAGTAATTTCATTTGGTCCTCTCGCAATATAACATATTTCTTCGCTTGATTTTTACCATGCACTACGATTCTATAGCCACACTTGCCGTGAATTAGATATGTCACCAATGTACAACTATATCGAATTCTTTTGGTTAAAATAATAGGAATTTAGTTACATCGTATTATTGTAGTAAATTTACATCAAAAAGTAAATAAAAAATTTTACTTATTCATAGATTTTTTTTTACTCTGTAGACTTAGTAAATAATACTACATTGAGTAAGTAAATTTTTATAAAAATTTTCTCTAAAAATGTAGCAAATTTTACTACGTTGAGTAAGTAACTATTCTAAACTGTTCTAAAAGTAAATTTATTACTAAAGACCTTCAAGCAGTTTTTTACCGGACACTAACTACTAACTACTTTTTTTAAATTAAGGTGACAAACTATGTGATTACAAATTCGTTTAAAAAATATATAAAATCACTACACTTGTATACCGGTGCTCAAAAACACTGGTCCATTTCAACATTTGTAAAATGAACACGATAATTACATAAATGGAGAACGATTTTTCACATTTCTCCCAAAGACATTTCAAAATTAGAATTACTTTTTTCACGATGAAAATATAAATGTTTGTTGTACCTGTAAACTGACAAAACTCACATTTATTCATAAGGACAATAAATAGTTATAACTTTTCGGCTGTATGGTAAGAAGCATACTGAGGACGTAACCATGCAAGCTGAGACAAGTTGAATTTTACTCTTTGGAGTGCAGTAACATTATTACGGTGAAGTAAATTTAATGCATTCATTTGGGTAAATTTAAACCAAGTTAGAACAATTACCACATCTGTTGTAGTAATTATTTTATTTACACTTCAAACGTGTAGTTATCAATTCAAAATGTAACACAAGTTTACAAATTCGGGTCAACTTTTGGACCCGAGCAGATGAGAACGATTTTTAACGTTATTTGATGCCCTAAACTCAGATCATCAATCACTGTGTCAAGATTGGTTCCAGTTTTCGAGTTCGCGCTAGGTGGCAGTACTGCGCTGTTACAACGGCTATCAGCTGACCACGTTGCATCGAACATCTTTTGGAACTTGTTTTTGTACTGTGATTGTGCTTCGGAACGTGTGAAAATGCAGAGAAAACATTGCAGAGTCGATTCAAAGTGTTTTTGTTACGTTTGTGGATGTTATATGCTCGAAAAACGTGGAAAATCATGACATCAAGATATATCGAAAATCGAAAGGCGATACCAAGGATTCTGGGACGAAGGCATGATGAGCGACTGCTGTTGGACCATAATGCGTGAAACAGATCCCAAGCAGTATAAAAGACTCAGTTCAACCTCTGTTCATTTCTGATTTATACTTTTCAATTCAATAAATGGCCGTTAATGGTCAAAAACAGTAAAATAAAGAATCTATTTAATATTTCGAAAACTAGAACCAATTTTAAAAAACGGGCTGCTGATTTGGATTCAGCTCCCAAATTTACCGTATAAACAGCTTTTGGTTGCTCAGGTCCAAAACCGTGTATACTTTTGAAACTACAAAAATTTACTCTTAAGATTGTAACATATTTACATAAATTTTTTATAGTGTGTATACGCAAGCTCTGTGCCTTTGCTGTAATCTGCACAATATGTACATTGTAACAAATAATTTATTCTATTTCTTGTTTTTCGTTTTTTTGATGTTGTTTTGAAATTTAATGCTTTTAAGTCATACCTCTGGCGCCATTTTCATTGTCAGCAGACACACTGTCGATGAATACCAAAATAGCGGAATGGATTGAAAATGCTGGAGGTAGATTTAGCACGCTTTCTCCAAGTGTGTCAGTAGAAAATGTAAATGGATCGCACTGTTTCGCTCATAAATATTCAATAAAAAATAATCGCGATATAAAAAAAATTCTTGAGAGAACCGTGCGGCGACAAGGTATTTTATCCTATTATAAAGCTAATGCATCTCTGGATAGTATGAGTCGAAAGCAGGTAGTTCGCGTTATAGTCCATTATTTTTTAAACAAGAAGAAAAACTTAGCTATATGGATATGCAAATCTATGCCGAGGCAATGAAGTTTACCTTTCCAGCGGAAAGTATAGTTAGAAAATTTTGAATGGTGTATGTATTACTATAGTCATACTTATTTATTCTGTATTATAGCAAACATATTATGTATCTGAAAAGAAAGAAAAACTCAAAGAGCCCCAGAGGCAAATTGTTTTCGCGGAGGGCTAATCTAAGCGGAATTTTTCGAACAAGCAATATAGAAACAGAGTGAAATACAAAATCAATAAAACTTAGCGTCTACACTCAGAGAAATAAAAATTAAAGAAAAATAAAGAAAATACTTCTTCAATTTAAAAACTCTGAAAATTTACTTAATCCAAAATTTATTTGTTTAAATTATGAAATATTACATTTTCTTACATATAATTATAAGATTCAAATTTCAACTTGTTCATGAGTCAATGTAAGCGTTTATAAAACTAATCATATAAATATCTTCGAATATTTAAGCATATTATTGTTTCTTTTAAATCAAAAATTCATAGCTCAAATATTTATTCTTCTTTCGTAAGAAATATCTATAGTACTTAGAAGTAATGAAATTATTTCATTAAATGTATGAAAGATATTAAATTATAAGCATTGAATGTTTTATGATTAATGCTTACTTTACTTACTAGATATTAAGAAGAGCAGGAAGGAAATTTAATAAAATCTACGCAAGTATACTTAAATTAATGAAAAATATTTTCAGGTCTACGACATTTTCATTAATATTTGGCAATCTCTCATCGTAGCTTCGATGAGCAAACATGAATGGACGTGTATTAAGTTTCTGCACCGATTTTCTGGATTAGCCTGTACTTTGGAAGTGCGTTACTTGGAGATTTATAATAATTATTAGTATTGTTGAAAATAAGCTTGACTTTGTGCTTTTTGATCCTTTTACATAGTAACGAAAGACATAAAATAATAGATTCTAGTGTAGTAAACCTTAAATAAAGTGAATTAGTTAAATATTCAGAGGAATGTTTTATCCTGGACAGTGCTGACGATACACAGATGATCTAAAATGATACATTGAGTGTAGACAATTCATCAGATTTCCAAAGTAATATAAACGTGCAGAGTAATATTTTGTTACCAAATGACAAATATATTCAAGTTTGCGCCCTCCTGAGTAATTGGGGACTTACTGAATATTTTGAAAGATTTAATTTTATTTATTTCCTTTGAATGAGTTTTGCACGCTATTAAAGTGTAATATTGAGTTTGATTGTTTCAAATGGTTAAAAGAAAAGCACATTGATTAACTGTTCCAAAATGATAGTGACCTTGGTGCGAAAATTTATTTCGAACACTTCTTTCAAGAATTTGTAAACACAGAAACTCCGAGTTCCTCAAACACCAGACCGCATCAACCTCATTGAGGTTATGGAAAATAATACATCTCTTCTCAAATCTTGTACTTCAAATGTATGTAAGTTCTTCATTTTAGATTACAAAATTATGAATATTGTAGCATTTTATTATTTTCTAACTAGTTCTTTTAACGTCAGCTTTTATAGGTTGTTAAAGTTAATGCAGTTTTAAATAATTGTCACAAATCCTAAAGTGTAATAAAGTATTATGAAATAAACAACAATTTGAAAGACAATCACCGTTATATTTTTGTCAGTACGATAGTTCACCATGCAGAATATAAAGAAGAAACCCAACTAAAGCCGCAAGTTTGTAAAAACATTGCAGAACAAATAGTATCCGTTTTTTTAAACATAAACAGAAGTATTACTTTTCCAAATATATAATCTCTGAAATGAAAAATAATTATAAATACTTTCAGAGTGCATATTATTTATACAAAAAGAATAATAGACTTGGTGGCTACCTTTATTTCAAGTACCACAACGTATTAACTTATTTAATGTCTGAAGGACTAACTAAATATAAAAAACATGAGATTCCTCGAACACTAACTTAAAAAAAAAACACGCAATTTAGTGTTTATGCTTATTCTACATTAAAGTATATAAATTTCTACATTTCAAAATTCTAATTGCAATCCTGAAATGAGCAATGTAGAAGTATTGTTGAAAAATAATATTTATCCAGAAAATATTATTATTCAAAACTGGGAACTTACATCATATTACAGGAAAGAGCTTATATCAGACAAGAAAATTCCATCTTAGCAGATTCTTGAGAAATAGGCTCTGTACACAAAATCTTTGGTTATAACTATATTGGTAATAAAAAATACACTCATTGTGTTTTTTACTGACATTAATATTATTTTCTTTAGATTCACATAGACTTTACAATTTAGTATCCCGGAAAAGAAGATTTGCTAACTAATTCGTTGCGAAAAGTTTTTTCAAATATATGAAATTATTTTAAAAATAATATCAAAGACCCAGAAAGCATAGAGCAATACCTAAATAAATATGATATTATCAAAATAGATGAAAGTAGGTTTCACTTTACATATTATGATTTTAGTTAAATATTCCATTACTATTTGTTTTGTCTAGCAATGCAATAATTTTCCTCTTGCTTCATGCCTTAATATCTCCAACATCAATGCCTTAATACCACCAACATCACGTTAATTCATAATCGATAATAAAACAAAAAAAGTAAAAAAGCTAGAATTGGTGTAAGACCAATTCTTCTGATATCGTAGATAGACTGGTGCCAATACCTTTGTGAAAAAAAAAAATCTATAATAGGCAAGGACCAGACGGAAAATTTAGTTAAGATTATAATTAAGAGAAAAAACAAAATTTAAACACGAGATAAAGTGAATTACGAAATGCGGGTTGGGGGGGGGGGGGGGGTGTTAAGTGGTTGAAAGTGTTTTTTTGCGATTTTCGGCGAAATGTGACTTCTTAACAGAACATGCTCTGCGCGAAAGTTATAGATAATAAAAATATCAAATTACATGCATGAAATTTTGTGAAAGTATACCGTTTTTTTGCATTGAATAACCACATTTTTTTGTTGGAATCTGGGAAACATGTCATTTCCGATATATTTACAATTTTCGAAAAAACAAACCGAAATCTTCCACGAAAAACTATGGGGTGCGCACTATCTCCATTTTTATCTTCTGATATTTTTCTTGGATACTTGGAAACAGTGTAAAGAAAAGGATTGGATTCCATGGATTTGCTTTAGATATGTTGACGACATTTTTGTAGTAGTTAAGAGAGAGAAGATGACGTCCATTCTGCAGGAGTTCAATGGTTTCTTTTCATCTATTAAATTTACTTATGAGATAGAACAAAGTAAAAGTCTTCCTTTTCTGGATATTTTAATTAAAAGCGTCAACAGTCAGCTCAATTTTTCAATATATAGGAATCCTACTAGCACGCAGAGATTTATAACTTCAGATTCCAGCCACTCCTACCAACATAAAATGTCTGCTTTTTACTCCATGATCCATCGTATGCTGAATATTCCGATGACTCACTTTGACTACAAAAACGAGTTGAAATATATCAAGGACACTGCCTCGATAAACGGCTATAATCCTCAAATAATTGTGTCAATTCATACAAAAAATAAACAAAAATAAGTGAATACGTACCATTACTACTTTGAAAAGCGATTGTGAGAAGAATGAGGTTAAGAGAGTGATGATTACATATCATTCAGCAATTATAGGGAAACTTAAGAACATTTTTAAGAAAACCGAAAAACAGGTTGTTCCAGTGTCTAAGAATAAACTTGGCGCTCATCTTTGCAGAACCAAAGATATAGTTGATCCCCTGGATAAAAGGAATTATTCATGTAATTCTATATACATTGGCCAGTCATCGAGAGCGGTTAAAATGAGATGGCGTGAACACAAGGGACACAATATAGTAAACAATGCAAGTATTTGCAAGCATATTTTGAATAATTTGAACCATGAACTTCACTTAGATGACTTCAAATTAATTAAGGCTGAATCGAATAAACAGAAACTGGACGCTTGGGAATCTCTTTTTATGCATTTGTATGATGACCAGAGAAGCACCGATAAAGCATGGCCTTTTTTATTTGCTAGATTAAATCTATTGATAGCAGATACTACTTCAGTCAACATTCATTTTTCTGAATAGATTTTTATCAGTAACTGGCACTTGATGTTTGAGTTATTTTCAATTTATTGTAGTGACCCTTTATTGTATTTTCTGCACTGTCTATTGAAATTGTATCTCAGTTTATAAAGATTACAGGTGATGGTAGCTTAGCTATCGAAACGCATTTATATATTAAAATAATCTTGTGAAACAATAAGTAGCCTTTTTCTTACTCTATATCTTTAATATGCTTAAATTAAAAAAAAAAATTTTAATTTGTAATGTGAAGTGTCACTTTCGGTTCATTTTACGTAATGCAAGCCATTCTGAGCTGAATAAAAACACACATAAATCAGTACAAAAGTTCATTTAATTTTATCGTATATTTTGACATTAAAATACGACAAAAGATCAGAATCAGCACCCTGTTTACGTTTTTAATACTAAATATTTCCACATATATAAATTTGTTCGACTATTCGAATAGAATATATTTCTTTAGTAGTACAAAGATAACAAGATCTTAAACGTACAAAGTGAATCGGAATTATATGTACATAATTAGTTAAATAATTGTGCAACATTAAATTTGGGGAATTACATTAATTGACTAAAAACTAACTTAACTAGCTAAACTTAGTCACACTAAATTGACGAATAATTTTAAATTTAGTAATAGACTCTATTTCTATTAGCTTATGAGTAAATGAATAAATGGAGTAAATTTTATACTTTATTCTGAGAGCAATATTTTTTATATGCATTCCGAAACCTTTTCAGAAGTAACAAATTTCAATAATAAACTAAGTAATCGGAATTAAAATATGCTGATTTCCTTTATGTGTGAATTAAAATTCAAAGCTGATCAAAAATTATTAGATCACTAGTGGAATACACGGGGATCCATCGATTTATAAATATAAATGTAAACAGGACAGAAGTCGACAAATTTTTCAATATAACAATTCGTTTAAACAACTTTTGCAAAAATATGAAAGATAATGCTCGGAAGATAAATTATCTAGTAATATGTAAGATTCGAGCAAAATAAAAGAGAAAATATCTCAAAATTCTGAAATTATTAAAAAAAATTGTTGAAAACAATTTAACCAAGAAGCCATCAGATGCAAGTTATGAAACTGATGAAAAAAGTTTTGAGACTTTGAATAATCTTTGTTAATATCTTAGTTAAATTAACATAGCCAAACTAGTTTGTCTCGTAGAGATATTCTAAATATGCATAAGTTGGAATTCATAGTCCTCCAAAGTGTTTTACTATTAGCGATGAACTTTCCGAAATTGTCGTCAACTATGTATATTCCGCCTATAGATGCAAATAATGGCGAAGGAAGTGTGATGGATATTGCTTTTCCAATCCGAAAATATTTTGAATCACAGGGAATACAAAGAGAAGGGAAAATTAAGTAATTTTATAAATGAATAGTTATGAAAACAGAAAAATCTTGATGAAAATAAAATTATAATACAATATTTAATTTAATTGTGTAATGACCAGATAAATTCCACTTGATAACACCAAATCTCTTATAAGGGTAGCGACATACGATTAGGTTTTTTCCGTACGGTTTTTTCCGTGCGGTTTTTTCCGTGCCAAATAAATTCCAAGTAATTAACTTGGCAGCGACATACGATCAGGTTAAAACCGGACCGGTTTCAAAACCTGAAAGCAACCGTGGCTGGCCACGGTTTGATGACGGCTGATACATACGGTTTGCTGCCGAATGAAATTCTAAACTCATTGAGTGCAATGTGACGCGACATAAGATTCGGTTTTTCCCAGAAAGTTTGTTGAAATTTAGTGCAGTGCAGTAGCAAAGTTAACTTAATGACAAGTTACGACACAGAAGATTTTTCCGATTGTTTTACATTCAAAATCCACATGGCAAGAAAAAGAAAAAAGAAAGAAAGAAAAAAAAATAAAAAAAAAATCAAACCCTCTTTAAAACTTTTATGAATAAAGATAAAAAATGTGAAAGCGCAAATTGCATGCAAGATGCAACAAAACAGAATGTTAAATGATTCATTTTCGTAAATAAATGAGAAGGGACGGAGTTTTCACGTTTTACTCTCATAAAATGTCTCCGCGCTTTTGTGAAAATCGTTTTTTGTTGAAAAATTGAGAGAATCGGCCAATGTTTTTTATAGCATGGCCAATGTTTGTTAGTGTAATTTCCACGCTAATTGAGCAGCACGTGCTTCTGTTTACATTCGTTTTGCTGTGAAGAGATTAAGTGGGAGAAATTCTTGCTGGATTCTCTGATATTTTCGGGAAAAATAAGAATTTTATTTGAGAGGAATTTTACATAAATGCAATGCAATTGTCCTCGCGATGGTCTCATTTGATTTAACGGATGCACTGAAAATCTACGTTGCAAATGTTTTTTCCTTTCTTCATCATCCTCAATTAAAAGTAAAATAATTACAAGTTCACTATCACTAATGCTTTCCGTATTTTATAACACCCCCAAAAATTAGTGAACTGACTTCACTGACTTGTATCCACAAAATAATCGAGAATAACCGTCTCGTATGTCGTGTATTCACGGCGACGGTAAAAACCGTAGACGGCCAGCCGGACGGGAAAGACCTAATCGTATGTCGCTGCCCTAAGGTAACTCACGCTGCCTTCTTCTCCGATCGGTTGGTGATGCGCAGGGCTATATGTGAATACGGATTCGAGCTTGACAAACCAAACGAGACAGATCCTTTCCTTACTAACACAATAAAAACCCTCAAGTAAACAGTAAACGAGTGCATGAATCATCGGGTAGTTAGTTAACCTTCAGACATGAGTGCGGATGGTAGCCAGCTGATCGTAGACCAACACAGGGCGGTCGGCGAAGTTGGGTTTCGCTACGAGATGCCGAACGGGTACTGTTACAAAGGAATCATTACTTTACCTTTCTTTGGTTTGCGATAGTTGGTAGCAAGGACCACTGTAAAGTATTTGTAATCCGCTGTAATCTTTTACCGGCTGGCTCAAGAAAAGGGACACTCGCTCTCTCTTGTATACGATCTGCCAACCGAGCCACACCATTTTTGTAGAGCTAATAAATAAGTATTTTATATTCATTTTATATCTGGAGTTTTCATTTTTTACCATTTTGCAAACCATCTACAATATTCCCAACAACTGGCGACGAGGATGGGATTTTGATTGATGATATATTCTGAAGTCACTTTTGGTTGGCAGAATAATTACTTAAGACTGAAAAATATTACGGCCGACAAATGCCTGTGACAAGCAAAAATACAGTTGTACCAACAAATTTCGCGATTGAATTTTTCGACGAGACCAAGAGCAAATTCTCAAGGTGGCTACAGCGTCTAGAGGGTGCATTTACGATTTGCGAAATTACGGAAGATAAAACCAAGAAGAATTACTTACTCCATTATGTTGGACCGACTACTTTCGACCTGCTATTCGATGGCATATCACCGAAAATCTCGGAGTATAAGACTTATCATCGAGAACAGCTAGAAGGAGAATCAAAAAGCAACACTACGAAAAATGGCCATCTACTGCAATTTCGGTGCATACCTTACTACTGCACTTAGAAACCAGCTTGTTTGTGGTATACGAGATAAGCGTATTAAGGACCGACTGCTCGAGACAAAATATCTTACATTGGAAAGGGCGATCGAAATTGCAACTAGTTTGGAGATGACTCAGCGAAACTGCACACAGTTAAATTGAGCACTGCGGAATATAAATACAGTCGAGTGCAATCATCAGAGTGGCAACAGTAATTCAAGAAATCTTCATGTGATTTCTAGATTTAAGAATCAGAAAAAGGTTAGTAAAAATCTGAATGTAGTTAAAATTTCAAGTAAAATTAAATGCTATCGATGCGGTGATGCTCATTTAGCAAATTCGTGTAGGTTTATCAATAGTATATGCAACTTTTGTAAAAAGAAAGGCCATTTAGAAAAGGTATGCCTCAAATAAAGAAGTATTTCAAATCATTTTTTGAATGTACATACAATTCAACACGGGCAAGTTAATAGTAATATCCGTGAAAAAGACAGCAGGGAAGTTGTGTACGTCAATTCATTAAAAGCAACCGGAAAAATTTGTGACAAGTTGTGGGTACCTGTAAAGATAAACAATATACCTGTGCGCATGGAATTAGATAGTGGGTCAGCAGTATCTGTTATGAGTGCTAGTGAATTTCATGAGAAATTGGGTTATGTTAAATCAAATCTAATACCTTCTAAAATTTGTCCTAGTACCTACAGTAATACAATTCTTAATGTTTTAGGGTACGTGGAGGTTGCTGTTACCTTGGATAAATGTTCAGATGAAAAAAAGTTACCACTGTATATAGTGGATATTAACAAGCATGCACTTTTTGGTCGAGACTGGTTACTGGCTCTCAATGGACTTCCATTTTCAGAGATTTTCTTAAATGCGAATGACGTTCATACATTACAGCTTCACAATTACTCTGTACAAAAATATTTCTTACAAACATTTCCAGGCCAAAAAACCGAAATTTCCAGCAAATTGCCCAAAAGAATTGTACGCGTTACTAAATGAATTTTGTGAAGTATTCGGTGACGATGTAGGTAAAATTAAAGGTGAACCAGCAGCAATCGAGCTGCACGTGTATTTTTAAGATCGCGGCCAATACCTTTCGCTTTGCAAGAAAGAATTGAACGCGAAATTCATGATTTGGAGAAAAGGCTATCTAAATAAAAGTAGGTCACAGTGAATGGGCAACACCAGTTGTTCCAATAGTTAAAGCCAATGGCAAAATTAGATTATGCGGCGATTTCAAAGTGACACTAAACCAACATTTACGAGTTGATGAACACCCTCTTCCTACGATTAATGAACTTTTTAATAAATTAAGCGGTGGAGAAAAATTCTCTAAAATTGATTTACGTAGGGCTTATTTACAATGGGAAGTTAGGAATAAAGATCAACCAAAATTAACATTATCGACTCAAAAGGGCCTTTGTAAATGTACGCAGCTACTATACGGTGTAAGCTGCGCACCCGCAAAGTGGCAGCGTAAAATAGAAAGTATATCTGGTATTGATGGGGTAGGAATTTTTATCGACGATGTTTGTATAACGGGGAAAAACGACGAAATACACCCAGCAAGGTTGCGTTTGGTATTAAATAAATTACGTGAATTTGGGTTGCGCATAAATGCTGAGAAAACTGACATTTTTCAAGAAAGTGTTGAATATTGCGGTTTAAAATAGGTAAAAACGGAATACATAAAAGTTACAGTAAAACCTAAGCGATCCAATGTGCACCTCAACCTTCAAATATATCAGAATTAAGGTCATTTTTAGGACTGATTAATTATTACGCGCGTTTCTTTCCAAGTTTGAGTGATACTCTAGAGCCTTTACATGCGCTACTTAGGAAAAATTCGAGCTGGCACTAGAACCAAGCCTGCAAGAAAGCATTTGAGCGACTAAAGTCAGAAATATGTTCGGACACTTTCTTAATACATTACTCTAGGGACTTACCTCTGGTACTGGCTACTGACGCCTCCCCAGTTAGGGTTGAGGCGGTTCTGTCACAGAAATTGCCTGATGGCTCTGAGAAACCTATCCAGTTCGCTTCGCAAACTTTATCAGAATCACAACGAAGGTGGTCACAGATTGACAAAGAAGCGTATGGAATTGTATACGGTGTAAAAAAGTTTTATCAATTCTTATATGGGCATCCTTTTTCATTACTTACAGATCATAAGCCTTTGGTACAAATATTTTCACCTTCTAAGAACCTACCGCACATGTCCGCTACTCGCATGCAGCCCTATGCAATTTTTCTTCAGGAGTTTCAATATACAATCGGTTACAGAAAATCAGAGATGCACGCCAACGCGTGAAGAGTCTGATATTTTTGAATTAAACCAAATTGAAACGATGCCAATTACAAATAAAGAAATTTCTGAAGCTACGAATTATGATGCGGAATTAAAATTGCTACTAAATGGGTTGCATACGGGTAAAATAATTATACCTTTCGATAGGTTTGGTATAGATCAAACAGAGTTTGCACTACAAAGTGGTTGCATCATGCGGGGTATGAGAGTAGTCATATCAAAAGCTCTCAGATATAAGATACTGGCTGATCTTCATTCAGCACATTTCGGAATCACTAGAATGAAAGCGCTTAAAAGAAGTTTTTGTTGGTGGCCAAAATTAGATAACGATATAAGTGATTGAGTGCAAAATTGCTTGCTTGCTTGCTTGCTTGCTTGCAGTCAAACAAAAGGGAACGCGGCTAAAGTAAAACCTCATAATTGGGAACCGCCTACAAAACCGTTTGAGTGGATTCACTGCGATTTCGCTGGACCGTTCATGGGGGTCTATTTCCTTCTTTTAATTGTCAGTTTCTTCAGAGTGGCCAGGAATTCACATTTTAAGCAAAATTAATACGGATAACACGATAAAAATATTACGAAGTGTACTTGCAACATTCGGATTACCCCAAGCATTATGTATAGACAATGGAGCCCAATTTACTGATCCATGTTTTCAAATATTCTTAAAATCAAACGGTATAATACACAAGAGAACAGCACCCTATCACCCAGCCACAAATGGCCAAGCAGAAAGATACGTACAAACCCTGAAAAATAAACTACGTTGTATGAGTGTCAGAATTGTCCCTGAAACTTCAGCAAATACTAATTTATTATCGCCTCACGGGAGCCTCTCCTTCAGAAATTTTGTTTTATTACCCTTGGCGATCTAAATTCAATCTCATGCAACCCAAAACAAAAGTTGATATTTCAAGGTATAACTCCAGAGTTCCATGTAGAAATTTTTATGAGGGAGAAAGAGTTGCTGTCAGAGATTTCGCTGAAAAGGCAAAATGGCAATTTGGAGATGTTTGTGAAAGAAAATGACGTTTACATTACAATGTTAAGCTAGATGACGGACGAATTTGGAACCGACATATTGACCAGATACGAAAAGCCGGTGATCAAGTCACAGACATAACTTTTCCAAGTGTACAATACGAGGAACCTATTGTCCGGGGCATGTAATCTCCACCACCCCCAAATTTTAATTCCTCAACTTCCAATACTTCACCTCAGAGAGACAATACTGCTGCTCACGATCGATGTAGCCGAGATAATATAACCACACCCCTACGAAGAAGCCATCGAAAATGTAACCCACTGCAAAGATATGAAGCTTCGGAATATACGCAAATTCGAAAAAGATGAATTACAGAATTGAATTGTAATTGCAATCACAGAAAGGTATTTATAGCCTGTCTGTACAATATAGAGTAAGGATGTAACTTTGGAATATGTTTTGTTATGAACTGATGTTATATTTAAAGCAGCAGCTAATACATTAAGATATTATTTGTTTATGAATTGAAATTGCAGCTAATACCTTAAGATTATATTTTGCACATGTGTATTGAATTATAGAGATATATAAAGATGTACCCTAGTATACGTAGTACCTAGTAGCTAAAAGGGGGGGGGGGGAATTTTTACAATGGAATCATTACTTTACCTTTCTTTGGTTTGCGATAGTTGGTAGCAAGGACCACTGTAAAGTATTTGTAATCCACTGTAATCTTTTACCAGCTGGCTCAAGAAAAGGGACACTCGCTCTCTCTTGTATACGATCTGTCAACCGAGCCACACCATTTTTGTAGAGCTAATAAATAAGTATTTTATATTCATTTTATATCCGGAGTTTTCATTTGCTACCATTTTGCAAACCATCAACAATATTCACAACAAGTACTATAATTTATCAGAGTTACTATATTTGGATGATTTTGAAATTAATGATCCACTTGCTTCCAATTCAGGACATCATTCAATTCGCGGGATTGATTACACTTTTCTGTTACGTCGGACTTTCAATTATCACAACTTTGTTGCAGGATTTATAAAACGCGAGATATAAATGAATTTGGTTATAACCTTTTCATTCGTAGAACGTTTCAAACAATTGGAAGAATATGGCGTACATATAACTTGAGGAAAATAGCATTTCAGGATCACAAAACCCCGGCAGGGTATAATATATCAGAATCATATATCCTCCTTGAAGATCAATTGCGAATGTAGAAGTGGATACAATTAAAGTTAATTTTTTGTTAGTTCAGGTTTTGGAGAAAACGTAAAGTTGACTGGCGTCTTGGGATTTGTAAAATCGTTTACTTGTTATTCATTGCATAGAATATAGTTACGTACAATAGAAAAGGCAAGCGACTTCTTTTGCAAATGTATACTTCGCGAAAGTCACGCTTATAACAACTGATGTCAGCAGTAAAATATAATATATCATTTATAAACAACTTTAGGTTCAAAGAATCATATGTTTCTAGAATGGAATCTACGGAAGGTTCTAGGACAATTTGTAGAGAATAAATAGCGCACTTGTCACCGCCAGGAGTGAATTTTGTCTCAGACAGTGAAGTGAACATTTTGTGCTTTACGGGAAAGTTCTTGAAGATAATCTACAGGGTGCCACGTATGTAGCACGTATATAGGCAAGCAAAAAAAAGGAATGGATGGTGGGGGAATTACTAACCGTTTCCGATATGACTTAAACACATTTGGATATGTTTTTATAGATTACCCTGCTACTTCTGAACGTTACACCCTATGATGTTGATTTAAAAACTATTAGATTGATAATCTATGGATCTTTCGAATGGTCTTCAAATTTTCCATCTCCTCTTCTCCGTTCTTAAATTCTGGCTCAGCAAAATAAAAATTTCTGAATTTTAACTCGTTTTTTTATTTAACCGCTATTGTTATCAAAGAACAAATCATCAAGAGCATTTTTTTGAATGGTACTTAAGAAGTTCAAAAGCTCCCCTTTAAAATGACGATCACACTCTGAACCCTCTTTGCGGGTTTTGCACTTTTTCTTAGTATATCTGCTACAGTCAGAACACGAAATCCGTCAAAACCCGATTTTACTAGGAAATTTTAGTTCTAACAAAGCGCTCTCGGTAATTCTAGTTTTAACTAATATAACACAGTTAAAACTAGAATTAACGAGAGCTCTTTGTTACAACTAGTATTAACTAAAGAATATTTAGTTAATTCTGGTTGTGACTGAATTCCCGCGTAGCTCTTAGTTAAATTTAGAACTGACTGGTTGCTATTAGTAAATTTGCGTTACAATGGAATTCTCTCGCCATTAAACCTTGATGTTTATTAAGGATGTGGCTATTTATACATAGAGTATGTATATGCAATAGGTGAAATGGGGGGAAGGGGGGCGTACAAATGAGTGGCACACATGCCCAACGCACAGGTAGCCATACACCCACACACACACATCCGATTGCGCATACACACACACACACACATCCGGGGCGGATGTGTGTGTATGTGCGATCAGATGTGTGTGGGTGTGTGTGCAGATGTGTGTGTGTGTGTGTGTGTGTGTGTGTGCCTATGTCTGGGAGGGGGGGGGGGGTATGTGTCACTGATCTGTACGCCCCCATTCCATTTCACCTATTGCGTATACATACTGTATGTATAAATAGCCACATCCTTAATAAACATAAAGGTTTAAGAGCTACGCGAGAATTCAGCCACAACCAAGAATTAACTAAATATTCTTTAGTTAATACTAGTTCTAACACAGCGTTCTCGTTAATTCTAGTTTTAACTGTGTTATATTAGTTAAAACTACAATTACCGAGAGCGCTTTGTTAGAACTAGAATTTCCTAGTAAAATCGGGTTTTGATGGATTTCGTCTTTTGACTGTAACATATCCACCGATAATGGCTTAAAAAGCTCATTCCCAAAAGAAAATTGCATACTTTCTGGCATTTGTTTATGCTGGATATGCTTACCACAAAAAAAAAGCGCAAGATTTCTGTTCTCAAAAGCACAGTGGAACATAGAAACGCATACAAGTATGCAATTTGAAAATTGAAACAAATCACTATATGTACCTGCAAAGCTATATGATGCTGTAATTCGTTTGCATTGTTCTCAAAAGCATTTCGGGCATCTGTACAGCAGGGGCCAGATTGTGTAACGCAGAAAGTTGGGAGTTTGAGAAATGAGGATTTTCGTTTTCCCCGACTAAAAGTCTTTAACTCTCCATTCGCGACTCTTTAATATAAATCAGGAAATATCGTTTTTATTTCATCTCAAGCCATAAAGGAATCGTGGTCGAGGTTATAGATAGGCATGCTTAGGTATTGCGTTATTTCATCATCTTTTACTCCCTCCGCTCTTACTACAGAACCAGATCTAGCTTGTGCAACAAGCTTTTGATAATCCCATATATCCAATTATCCTTTTTCCATAGTGCAGTTAACATCATCGGAAGTAATTAACCTATTCCTTATTGTTGTTGCTTTGAAATGTAGCAATGCTCGTACGTAGAGGATTTATTACGTTGGCACAAGACGTGGGATTTCTAAAATATAAATTTTTAAATATAGGATCTAGCAATGTAGAATATGCCATGTGATGACACTGCTCAATTTGTCGAAATTGTTTACTGAATCCGTGTTGCAATGTAGCTAGTAAATTTTTTCCCATATTGAAGCTTGACTTCATTCGACTGTATTCTTCAGTAACACATGCAACCATTGGTATAACCTTATTCAAAGTCAGATACTTTTCACCACTTATTTCGGTGGTTAACTTGTATAGTGCGTGAAGAACTTTTTGATCTCCTTTAGCTGTTCTATCTCAAATGCTGAAATCATATTCGGAGCGTCAACATTTCTCAAAATAATGTTGCTTATAATAGTTGAAGGATATAAAAACGTTTCTAAAACTACTTTCAATATACCTTTTTCATGCCGACACACTACGGGTAAACCACACTACCATTTTTCGAATGCTTTTCAGTAAATTAATTAGTCCTGGGGCTGGAGCACATTTTATTGCGAAGGCTATCCAAAGAATGAGGCAGTGTGTAAAATAATTGCTGAAATGTTATAACGAGTAACTTGTCCTTTTGCGGTTTACTGCTAAAATTGTTTTTTTTTCAGTAATACAATATATAATAATATAATAAATACAAATATTTATTATTTTTATACGTGACATCTTTGATATTACTTGTAACTATGGCAATATATACTGGGTGGCGCAAAAGTACTGGCACTATAGAAATTACTTATATATTTTTTTTATATGACATCTCCTGTCATTCTGATATTGGAAATTGTGTAGTAAATAAATGTAAAATTACTAAAAATAAACATGGACCGCTATACTCCCCAAGAACGTGTAATAATCGTGTCAATGTTTTTACGGAATAACTCATCAGTGATAAAACACCAACGTCAATTTCGTCACCGATTTGCCCGCCGTCCGGCAACGGTTGGTCGCACAATGCGACGCTCTGCCACATGCCTCGAAGTAACTGGCGCAACATTGGATAGACCTATGTCTGGCAGCCAAAGAACAGGCCATTCAGCCGAAAATATCGATGCTGTGTGCGAAAATGTGGAGGTGTCCATATACATCAACTAGGTGACGTGGCACGCAATTAGGCATTTCCAGGCGGACTCTGCAGCGTATTTTGGTAAAAGACTTGAAGATGTTTCTGTATAAAACTCAGGTGACTCATCGCCTACTGACCACCGAGTTCGTCTAGAGTACAGCCAGCGAGTCATAAACATCAACCTCGAAGAGGATGATTTTTTTTTTCAAAATTGGTTATGGTCTGTACACAAAATCTTTGGTTATAACTATATTGGTAATAAAAAATACACTCATTGTGTTTTTTACTGACATTAATATTATTTTCTTTAGATTCACATAGACTTTACAATTTAGTATCCCGGAAAAGAAGATTTGCTAACTAATTCGTTGCGAAAAGTTTTTTCAAATATATGAAATTATTTTAAAAATAATATCAAAGACCCAGAAAGCATAGAGCAATACCTAAATAAATATGATATTATCAAAATAGATGAAAGTAGGTTTCACTTTACATATTATGATTTTAGTTAAATATTCCATTACTATTTGTTTTGTCTAGCAATGCAATAATTTTCCTCTTGCTTCATGCCTTAATATCTCCAACATCAATGCCTTAATACCACCAACATCACGTTAATTCATAATCGATAATAAAACAAAAAAAGTAAAAAAGCTAGAATTGGTGTAAGACCAATTCTTCTGATATCGTAGATAGACTGGTGCCAATACCTTTGTGAAAAAAAAAAATCTATAATAGGCAAGGACCAGACGGAAAATTTAGTTAAGATTATAATTAAGAGAAAAAACAAAATTTAAACACGAGATAAAGTGAATTACGAAATGCGGGTTGGGGGGGGGGGGGGGGGTGTTAAGTGGTTGAAAGTGTTTTTTTGCGATTTTCGGCGAAATGTGACTTCTTAACAGAACATGCTCTGCGCGAAAGTTATAGATAATAAAAATATCAAATTACATGCATGAAATTTTGTGAAAGTATACCGTTTTTTGCATTGAATAACCACATTTTTTTGTTGGAATCTGGGAAACATGTCATTTCCGATATATTTACAATTTTCGAAAAAACAAACCGAAATCTTCCACGAAAAACTATGGGGTGCGCACTATCTCCATTTTTATCTTCTGATATTTTTCTTGGATACTTGGAAACAGTGTAAAGAAAAGGATTGGATTCCATGGATTTGCTTTAGATATGTTGACGACATTTTTGTAGTAGTTAAGAGAGAGAAGATGACGTCCATTCTGCAGGAGTTCAATGGTTTCTTTTCATCTATTAAATTTACTTATGAGATAGAACAAAGTAAAAGTCTTCCTTTTCTGGATATTTTAATTAAAAGCGTCAACAGTCAGCTCAATTTTTCAATATATAGGAATCCTACTAGCACGCAGAGATTTATAACTTCAGATTCCAGCCACTCCTACCAACATAAAATGTCTGCTTTTTACTCCATGATCCATCGTATGCTGAATATTCCGATGACTCACTTTGACTACAAAAACGAGTTGAAATATATCAAGGACACTGCCTCGATAAACGGCTATAACCCTCAAATAATTGTGTCAATTCATACAAAAAATAAACAAAAATAAGTGAATACGTACCATTACTACTTTGAAAAGCGATTGTGAGAAGAATGAGGTTAAGAGAGTGATGATTACATATCATTCAGCAATTATAGGGAAACTTAAGAACATTTTTAAGAAAACCGAAAAACAGGTTGTTCCAGTGTCTAAGAATAAACTTGGCGCTCATCTTTGCAGAACCAAAGATATAGTTGATCCCCTGGATAAAAGGAATTATTCATGTAATTCTATATACATTGGCCAGTCATCGAGAGCGGTTAAAATGAGATGGCGTGAACACAAGGGACACAATATAGTAAACAATGCAAGTATTTGCAAGCATATTTTGAATAATTTGAACCATGAACTTCACTTAGATGACTTCAAATTAATTAAGGCTGAATCGAATAAACAGAAACTGGACGCTTGGGAATCTCTTTTTATGCATTTGTATGATGACCAGAGAAGCACCGATAAAGCATGGCCTTTTTTATTTGCTAGATTAAATCTATTGATAGCAGATACTACTTCAGTCAACATTCATTTTTCTGAATAGATTTTTATCAGTAACTGGCACTTGATGTTTGAGTTATTTTCAATTTATTGTAGTGACCCTTTATTGTATTTTCTGCACTGTCTATTGAAATTGTATCTCAGTTTATAAAGATTACAGGTGATGGTAGCTTAGCTATCGAAACGCATTTATATATTAAAATAATCTTGTGAAACAATAAGTAGCCTTTTTCTTACTCTATATCTTTAATATGCTTAAATTAAAAAAAAAAATTTTAATTTGTAATGTGAAGTGTCACTTTCGGTTCATTTTACGTAATGCAAGCCATTCTGAGCTGAATAAAAACACACATAAATCAGTACAAAAGTTCATTTAATTTTATCGTATATTTTGACATTAAAATACGACAAAAGATCAGAATCAGCACCCTGTTTACGTTTTTAATACTAAATATTTCCACATATATAAATTTGTTCGACTATTCGAATAGAATATATTTCTTTAGTAGTACAAAGATAACAAGATCTTAAACGTACAAAGTGAATCGGAATTATATGTACATAATTAGTTAAATAATTGTGCAACATTAAATTTGGGGAATTACATTAATTGACTAAAAACTAACTTAACTAGCTAAACTTAGTCACACTAAATTGACGAATAATTTTAAATTTAGTAATAGACTCTATTTCTATTAGCTTATGAGTAAATGAATAAATGGAGTAAATTTTATACTTTATTCTGAGAGCAATATTTTTTATATGCATTCCGAAACCTTTTCAGAACTAACAAATTTCAATAATAAACTAAGTAATCGGAATTAAAATATGCTGATTTCCTTTATGTGTGAATTAAAATTCAAAGCTGATCAAAAATTATTAGATCACTAGTGGAATACACGGGGATCCATCGATTTATAAATATAAATGTAAACAGGACAGAAGTCGACAAATTTTTCAATATAACAATTCGTTTAAACAACTTTTGCAAAAATATGAAAGATAATGCTCGGAAGATAAATTATCTAGTAATATGTAAGATTCGAGCAAAATAAAAGAGAAAATATCTCAAAATTCTGAAATTATTAAAAAAAATTGTTGAAAACAATTTAACCAAGAAGCCATCAGATGCAAGTTATGAAACTGATGAAAAAAGTTTTGAGACTTTGAATAATCTTTGTTAATATCTTAGTTAAATTAACATAGCCAAACTAGTTTGTCTCGTAGAGATATTCTAAATATGCATAAGTTGGAATTCATAGTCCTCCAAAGTGTTTTACTATTAGCGATGAACTTTCCGAAATTGTCGTCAACTATGTATATTCCGCCTATAGATGCAAATAATGGCGAAGGAAGTGTGATGGATATTGCTTTTCCAATCCGAAAATATTTTGAATCACAGGGAATACAAAGAGAAGGGAAAATTAAGTAATTTTATAAATGAATAGTTATGAAAACAGAAAAATCTTGATGAAAATAAAATTATAATACAATATTTAATTTAATTGTGTAATGACCAGATAAATTCCACTTGATAACACCAAATCTCTTATAAGGGTAGCGACATACGATTAGGTTTTTTCCGTACGGTTTTTTCCGTGCGGTTTTTTCCGTGCCAAATAAATTCCAAGTAATTAACTTGGCAGCGACATACGATCAGGTTAAAACCGGACCGGTTTCAAAACCTGAAAGCAACCGTGGCTGGCCACGGTTTGATGACGGCTGATACATACGGTTTGCTGCCGAATGAAATTCTAAACTCATTGAGTGCAATGTGACGCGACATAAGATTCGGTTTTTCCCAGAAAGTTTGTTGAAATTTAGTGCAGTGCAGTAGCAAAGTTAACTTAATGACAAGTTACGACACAGAAGATTTTTCCGATTGTTTTACATTCAAAATCCACATGGCAAGAAAAAGAAAAAAGAAAGAAAGAAAAAAAAAATAAAAAAAAAATCAAACCCTCTTTAAAACTTTTATGAATAAAGATAAAAAATGTGAAAGCGCAAATTGCATGCAAGATGCAACAAAACAGAATGTTAAATGATTCATTTTCGTAAATAAATGAGAAGGGACGGAGTTTTCACGTTTTACTCTCATAAAATGTCTCCGCGCTTTTGTGAAAATCGTTTTTTGTTGAAAAATTGAGAGAATCGGCCAATGTTTTTTATAGCATGGCCAATGTTTGTTAGTGTAATTTCCACGCTAATTGAGCAGCACGTGCTTCTGTTTACATTCGTTTTGCTGTGAAGAGATTAAGTGGGAGAAATTCTTGCTGGATTCTCTGATATTTTCGGGAAAAATAAGAATTTTATTTGAGAGGAATTTTACATAAATGCAATGCAATTGTCCTCGCGATGGTCTCATTTGATTTAACGGATGCACTGAAAATCTACGTTGCAAATGTTTTTTCCTTTCTTCATCATCCTCAATTAAAAGTAAAATAATTACAAGTTCACTATCACTAATGCTTTCCGTATTTTATAACACCCCCAAAAATTAGTGAACTGACTTCACTGACTTGTATCCACAAAATAATCGAGAATAACCGTCTCGTATGTCGTGTATTCACGGCGACGGTAAAAACCGTAGACGGCCAGCCGGACGGGAAAGACCTAATCGTATGTCGCTGCCCTAAGGTAACTCACGCTGCCTTCTTCTCCGATCGGTTGGTGATGCGCAGGGCTATATGTGAATACGGATTCGAGCTTGACAAACCAAACGAGACAGATCCTTTCCTTACTAACACAATAAAAACCTCAAGTAAACAGTAAACGAGTGCATGAATCATCGGGTAGTTAGTTAACCTTCAGACATGAGTGCGGATGGTAGCCAGCTGATCGTAGACCAACACAGGGCGGTCGGCGAAGTTGGGTTTCGCTACGAGATGCCGAACGGGTACTGTTACAAAGGAATCATTACTTTACCTTTCTTTGGTTTGCGATAGTTGGTAGCAAGGACCACTGTAAAGTATTTGTAATCCGCTGTAATCTTTTACCGGCTGGCTCAAGAAAAGGGACACTCGCTCTCTCTTGTATACGATCTGCCAACCGAGCCACACCATTTTTGTAGAGCTAATAAATAAGTATTTTATATTCATTTTATATCTGGAGTTTTCATTTTTTACCATTTTGCAAACCATCTACAATATTCCCAACAACTGGCGACGAGGATGGGATTTTGATTGATGATATATTCTGAAGTCACTTTTGGTTGGCAGAATAATTACTTAAGACTGAAAAATATTACGGCCGACAAATGCCTGTGACAAGCAAAAATACAGTTGTACCAACAAATTTCGCGATTGAATTTTTCGACGAGACCAAGAGCAAATTCTCAAGGTGGCTACAGCGTCTAGAGGGTGCATTTACGATTTGCGAAATTACGGAAGATAAAACCAAGAAGAATTACTTACTCCATTATGTTGGACCGACTACTTTCGACCTGCTATTCGATGGCATATCACCGAAAATCTCGGAGTATAAGACTTATCATCGAGAACAGCTAGAAGGAGAATCAAAAAGCAACACTACGAAAAATGGCCATCTACTGCAATTTCGGTGCATACCTTACTACTGCACTTAGAAACCAGCTTGTTTGTGGTATACGAGATAAGCGTATTAAGGACCGACTGCTCGAGACAAAATATCTTACATTGGAAAGGGCGATCGAAATTGCAACTAGTTTGGAGATGACTCAGCGAAACTGCACACAGTTAAATTGAGCACTGCGGAATATAAATACAGTCGAGTGCAATCATCAGAGTGGCAACAGTAATTCAAGAAATCTTCATGTGATTTCTAGATTTAAGAATCAGAAAAAGGTTAGTAAAAATCTGAATGTAGTTAAAATTTCAAGTAAAATTAAATGCTATCGATGCGGTGATGCTCATTTAGCAAATTCGTGTAGGTTTATCAATAGTATATGCAACTTTTGTAAAAAGAAAGGCCATTTAGAAAAGGTATGCCTCAAATAAAGAAGTATTTCAAATCATTTTTTGAATGTACATACAATTCAACACGGGCAAGTTAATAGTAATATCCGTGAAAAAGACAGCAGGGAAGTTGTGTACGTCAATTCATTAAAAGCAACCGGAAAAATTTGTGACAAGTTGTGGGTACCTGTAAAGATAAACAATATACCTGTGCACATGGAATTAGATAGTGGGTCAGCAGTATCTGTTATGAGTGCTAGTGAATTTCATAAGAAATTGGGTTATGTTAAATCAAATCTAATACCTTCTAAAATTTGTCCTAGTACCTACAGTAATACAATTCTTAATGTTTTAGGGTACGTGGAGGTTGCTGTTACCTTGGATAAATGTTCAGATGAAAAAAAGTTACCACTGTATATAGTGGATATTAACAAGCATGCACTTTTTGGTCGAGACTGGTTACTGGCTCTCAATGGACTTCCATTTTCAGAGATTTTCTTAAATGCGAATGACGTTCATACATTACAGCTTCACAATTACTCTGTACAAAAATATTTCTTACAAACATTTCCAGGCCAAAAAACCGAAATTTCCAGCAAATTGCCCAAAAGAATTGTACGCGTTACTAAATGAATTTTGTGAAGTATTCGGTGACGATGTAGGTAAAATTAAAGGTGAACCAGCAGCAATCGAGCTGCACGTGTATTTTTAAGATCGCGGCCAATACCTTTCGCTTTGCAAGAAAGAATTGAACGCGAAATTCATGATTTGGAGAAAAGGCTATCTAAATAAAAGTAGGTCACAGTGAATGGGCAACACCAGTTGTTCCAATAGTTAAAGCCAATGGCAAAATTAGATTATGCGGCGATTTCAAAGTGACACTAAACCAACATTTACGAGTTGATGAACACCCTCTTCCTACGATTAATGAACTTTTTAATAAATTAAGCGGTGGAGAAAAATTCTCTAAAATTGATTTACGTAGGGCTTATTTACAATGGGAAGTTAGGAATAAAGATCAACCAAAATTAACATTATCGACTCAAAAGGGCCTTTGTAAATGTACGCAGCTACTATACGGTGTAAGCTGCGCACCCGCAAAGTGGCAGCGTAAAATAGAAAGTATACTATCTGGTATTGATGGGGTAGGAATTTTTATCGACGATGTTTGTATAACGGGGAAAAACGACGAAATACACCCAGCAAGGTTGCGTTTGGTATTAAATAAATTACGTGAATTTGGGTTGCGCATAAATGCTGAGAAAACTGACATTTTCAAGAAAGTGTTGAATATTGCGGTTTAAAATAGGTAAAAACGGCATACATAAAAGTTACAGTAAAACCTAAGCGATCCAATGTGCACCTCAACCTTCAAATATATCGGAATTAAGGTCATTTTTAGGACTGATTAATTATTACGCGCGTTTCTTTCCAAGTTTGAGTGATACTCTAGAGCCTTTACATGCGCTACTTAGGAAAAATTCGAGCTGGCACTAGAACCAAGCCTGCAAGAAAGCATTTGAGCGACTAAAGTCAGAAATATGTTCGGACACTTTCTTAATACATTACTCTAGGGACTTACCTCTGGTACTGGCTACTGACGCCTCCCTAGTTAGGGTTGAGGCGGTTCTGTCACAGAAATTGCCTGATGGCTCTGAGAAACCTATCCAGTTCGCTTCGCAAACTTTATCAGAATCACAACGAAGGTGGTCACAGATTGACAAAGAAGCGTATGGAATTGTATACGGTGTAAAAAAGTTTTATCAATTCTTATATGGGCATCCTTTTTCATTACTTACAGATCATAAGCCTTTGGTACAAATATTTTCACCTTCTAAGAACCTACCGCACATGTCCGCTACTCGCATGCAGCCCTATGCAATTTTTCTTCAGGAGTTTCAATATACAATCGGTTACAGAAAATCAGAGATGCACGCCAACGCGTGAAGAGTCTGATATTTTTGAATTAAACCAAATTGAAACGATGCCAATTACAAATAAAGAAATTTCTGAAGCTACGAATTATGATGCGGAATTAAAATTGCTACTAAATGGGTTGCATACGGGTAAAATAATTATACCTTTCGATAGGTTTGGTATAGATCAAACAGAGTTTGCACTACAAAGTGGTTGCATCATGCGGGGTATGAGAGTAGTCATATCAAAAGCTCTCAGATATAAGATACTGGCTGATCTTCATTCAGCACATTTCGGAATCACTAGAATGAAAGCGCTTAAAAGAAGTTTTTGTTGGTGGCCAAAATTAGATAACGATATAAGTGATTGAGTGCAAAATTGCTTGCTTGCTTGCTTGCTTGCTTGCAGTCAAACAAAAGGGAACCCGGCTAAAGTAAAACCTCATAATTGGGAACCGCCTACAAAACCGTTTGAGTGGATTCACTGCGATTTCGCTGGACCGTTCATGGGGGTCTATTTCCTTCTTTTAATTGTCAGTTTCTTCAGAGTGGCCAGGAATTCACATTTTAAGCAAAATTAATACGGATAACACGATAAAAATATTACGAAGTGTACTTGCAACATTCGGATTACCCCAAGCATTATGTATAGACAATGGAGCCCAATTTACTGATCCATGTTTTCAAATATTCTTAAAATCAAACGGTATAATACACAAGAGAACAGCACCCTATCACCCAGCCACAAATGGCCAAGCAGAAAGATACGTACAAACCCTGAAAAATAAACTACGTTGTATGAGTGTCAGAATTGTCCCTGAAACTTCAGCAAATACTAATTTATTATCGCCTCACGGGAGCCTCTCCTTCAGAAATTTTGTTTTATTACCCTTGGCGATCTAAATTCAATCTCATGCAACCCAAAACAAAAGTTGATATTTCAAGGTATAACTCCAGAGTTCCATGTAGAAATTTTTATGAGGGAGAAAGAGTTGCTGTCAGAGATTTCGCTGAAAAGGCAAAATGGCAATTTGGAGATGTTTGTGAAAGAAAATGACGTTTACATTACAATGTTAAGCTAGATGACGGACGAATTTGGAACCGACATATTGACCAGATACGAAAAGCCGGTGATCAAGTCACAGACATAACTTTTCCAAGTGTACAATACGAGGAACCTATTGTCCGGGGCATGTAATCTCCACCACCCCCAAATTTTAATTCCTCAACTTCCAATACTTCACCTCAGAGAGACAATACTGCTGCTCACGATCGATGTAGCCGAGATAATATAACCACACCCCTACGAAGAAGCCATCGAAAATGTAACCCACTGCAAAGATATGAAGCTTCGGAATATACGCAAATTCGAAAAAGATGAATTACAGAATTGAATTGTAATTGCAATCACAGAAAGGTATTTATAGCCTGTCTGTACAATATAGAGTAAGGATGTAACTTTGGAATATGTTTTGTTATGAACTGATGTTATATTTAAAGCAGCAGCTAATACATTAAGATATTATTTGTTTATGAATTGAAATTGCAGCTAATACCTTAAGATTATATTTTGCACATGTGTATTGAATTATAGAGATATATAAAGATGTACCCTAGTATACGTAGTACCTAGTAGCTAAAAGGGGGGGGGGAATTTTTACAATGGAATCATTACTTTACCTTTCTTTGGTTTGCGATAGTTGGTAGCAAGGACCACTGTAAAGTATTTGTAATCCGCTGTAATCTTTTACCAGCTGGCTCAAGAAAAGGGACACTCGCTCTCTCTTGTATACGATCTGTCAACCGAGCCACACCATTTTTGTAGAGCTAATAAATAAGTATTTTATATTCATTTTATATCCGGAGTTTTCATTTGCTACCATTTTGCAAACCATCAACAATATTCACAACAAGTACTATAATTTATCAGAGTTACTATATTTGGATGATTTTGAAATTAATGATCCACTTGCTTCCAATTCAGGACATCATTCAATTCGCGGGATTGATTACACTTTTCTGTTACGTCGGACTTTCAATTATTACAACTTTGTTGCAGGATTTATAAAACGCGAGATATAAATGAATTTGGTTATAACCTTTTCATTCGTAGAACGTTTCAAACAATTGGAAGAATATGGCGTACATATAACTTGAGGAAAATAGCATTTCAGGATCACAAAACCCCGGCAGGGTATAATATATCAGAATCATATATCCTCCTTGAAGATCAATTGCGAATGTAGAAGTGGATACAATTAAAGTTAATTTTTTGTTAGTTCAGGTTTTGGAGAAAACGTAAAGTTGACTGGCGTCTTGGGATTTGTAAAATCGTTTACTTGTTATTCATTGCATAGAATATAGTTACGTACAATAGAAAAGGCAAGCGACTTCTTTTGCAAATGTATACTTCGCGAAAGTCACGCTTATAACAACTGATGTCAGCAGTAAAATATAATATATCATTTATAAACAACTTTAGGTTCAAAGAATCATATGTTTCTAGAATGGAATCTACGGAAGGTTCTAGGACAATTTGTAGAGAATAAATAGCGCACTTGTCACCGCCAGGAGTGAATTTTGTCTCAGACAGTGAAGTGAACATTTTGTGCTTTACGGGAAAGTTCTTGAAGATAATCTACAGGGTGCCACGTATGTAGCACGTATATAGGCAAGCAAAAAAAAGGAATGGATGGTGGGGGAATTACTAACCGTTTCCGATATGACTTAAACACATTTGGATATGTTTTTATAGATTACCCTGCTACTTCTGAACGTTACACCCTATGATGTTGATTTAAAAACTATTAGATTGATAATCTATGGATCTTTCGAATGGTCTTCAAATTTTCCATCTCCTCTTCTCCGTTCTTAAATTCTGGCTCAGCAAAATAAAAATTTCTGAATTTTAACTCGTTTTTTTATTTAACCGCTATTGTTATCAAAGAACAAATCATCAAGAGCATTTTTTTGAATGGTACTTAAGAAGTTCAAAAGCTCCCCTTTAAAATGACGATCACACTCTGAACCCTCTTTGCGGGTTTTGCACTTTTTCTTAGTATATCTGCTACAGTCAGAACACGAAATCCGTCAAAACCCGATTTTACTAGGAAATTTTAGTTCTAACAAAGCGCTCTCGGTAATTCTAGTTTTAACTAATATAACACAGTTAAAACTAGAATTAACGAGAGCTCTTTGTTACAACTAGTATTAACTAAAGAATATTTAGTTAATTCTGGTTGTGACTGAATTCCCGCGTAGCTCTTAGTTAAATTTAGAACTGACTGGTTGCTATTAGTAAATTTGCGTTACAATGGAATTCTCTCGCCATTAAACCTTGATGTTTATTAAGGATGTGGCTATTTATACATAGAGTATGTATATGCAATAGGTGAAATGGGGGGAAGGGGGGCGTACAAATGAGTGGCACACATGCCCAACGCACAGGTAGCCATACACCCACACACACACATCCGATTGCGCATACACACACACACACACATCCGGGGCGGATGTGTGTGTATGTGCGATCAGATGTGTGTGGGTGTGTGTGCAGATGTGTGTGTGTGTGTGTGTGCCTATGTCTGGGAGGGGGGGGGGGGTATGTGTCACTGATCTGTACGCCCCCATTCCATTTCACCTATTGCGTATACATACTGTATGTATAAATAGCCACATCCTTAATAAACATAAAGGTTTAAGAGCTACGCGAGAATTCAGCCACAACCAAGAATTAACTAAATATTCTTTAGTTAATACTAGTTCTAACACAGCGTTCTCGTTAATTCTAGTTTTAACTGTGTTATATTAGTTAAAACTACAATTACCGAGAGCGCTTTGTTAGAACTAGAATTTCCTAGTAAAATCGGGTTTTGATGGATTTCGTCTTTTGACTGTAACATATCCACCGATAATGGCTTAAAAAGCTCATTCCCAAAAGAAAATTGCATACTTTCTGGCATTTGTTTATGCTGGATATGCTTACCACAAAAAAAAAGCGCAAGATTTCTGTTCTCAAAAGCACAGTGGAACATAGAAACGCATACAAGTATGCAATTTGAAAATTGAAACAAATCACTATATGTACCTGCAAAGCTATATGATGCTGTAATTCGTTTGCATTGTTCTCAAAAGCATTTCGGGCATCTGTACAGCAGGGGCCAGATTGTGTAACGCAGAAAGTTGGGAGTTTGAGAAATGAGGATTTTCGTTTTCCCCGACTAAAAGTCTTTAACTCTCCATTCGCGACTCTTTAATATAAATCAGGAAATATCGTTTTTATTTCATCTCAAGCCATAAAGGAATCGTGGTCGAGGTTATAGATAGGCATGCTTAGGTATTGCGTTATTTCATCATCTTTTACTCCCTCCGCTCTTACTACAGAACCAGATCTAGCTTGTGCAACAAGCTTTTGATAATCCCATATATCCAATTATCCTTTTTCCATAGTGCAGTTAACATCATCGGAAGTAATTAACCTATTCCTTATTGTTGTTGCTTTGAAATGTAGCAATGCTCGTACGTAGAGGATTTATTACGTTGGCACAAGACGTGGGATTTCTAAAATATAAATTTTTAAATATAGGATCTAGCAATGTAGAATATGCCATGTGATGACACTGCTCAATTTGTCGAAATTGTTTACTGAATCCGTGTTGCAATGTAGCTAGTAAATTTTTTCCCATATTGAAGCTTGACTTCATTCGACTGTATTCTTCAGTAACACATGCAACCATTGGTATAACCTTATTCAAAGTCAGATACTTTTCACCACTTATTTCGGTGGTTAACTTGTATAGTGCGTGAAGAACTTTTTGATCTCCTTTAGCTGTTCTATCTCAAATGCTGAAATCATATTCGGAGCGTCAACATTTCTCAAAATAATGTTGCTTATAATAGTTGAAGGATATAAAAACGTTTCTAAAACTACTTTCAATATACCTTTTTCATGCCGACACACTACGGGTAAACCACACTACCATTTTTCGAATGCTTTTCAGTAAATTAATTAGTCCTGGGGCTGGAGCACATTTTATTGCGAAGGCTATCCAAAGAATGAGGCAGTGTGTAAAATAATTGCTGAAATGTTATAACGAGTAACTTGTCCTTTTGCGGTTTACTGCTAAAATTGTTTTTTTTTTCAGTAATACAATATATAATAATATAATAAATACAAATATTTATTATTTTTATACGTGACATCTTTGATATTACTTGTAACTATGGCAATATATACTGGGTGGCGCAAAAGTACTGGCACTATAGAAATTACTTATATATTTTTTTTATATGACATCTCCTGTCATTCTGATATTGGAAATTGTGTAGTAAATAAATGTAAAATTACTAAAAATAAACATGGACCGCTATACTCCCCAAGAACGTGTAATAATCGTGTCAATGTTTTTACGGAATAACTCATCAGTGATAAAACACCAACGTCAATTTCGTCACCGATTTGCCCGCCGTCCGGCAACGGTTGGTCGCACAATGCGACGCTCTGCCACATGCCTCGAAGTAACTGGCGCAACATTGGATAGACCTATGTCTGGCAGCCAAAGAACAGGCCATTCAGCCGAAAATATCGATGCTGTGTGCGAAAATGTGGAGGTGTCCATATACATCAACTAGGTGACGTGGCACGCAATTAGGCATTTCCAGGCGGACTCTGCAGCGTATTTTGGTAAAAGACTTGAAGATGTTTCTGTATAAAACTCAGGTGACTCATCGCCTACTGACCACCGAGTTCGTCTAGAGTACAGCCAGCGAGTCATAAACATCAACCTCGAAGAGGATGATTTTTTTTTTCAAAATTGGTTATGAGTGACGAAGCGCATTTCCATATCTCGGGGCATGACAATAAGCAGAAAACTCGCTTCTTTACATCCACTAAAAGTGCTGAAAAAGTGATCGGTCCCTATTTTTCCGAAGACGCTGCAGGCAATGCGATAACTGTCATTGACGAGCGCCGGGCGCGTATACAGGGGGGAGGGGGGTCACAGGGGCCAGCGAAGTGCCACCTAACTTTCGCGGTGATGTGAGTAGTAATAGTGGATTGGGTATAATAGTCATTCGCTCGTAGTTCTTTTCTTCCTTTTCTTTTAAACGTGTACAATTTTTTTAGAATTCTCTTGCGTTTTTATATAGTGTCGAAAAGTCATCTATCATACCTATCACAGGATAGTAAGTAATTTTGGAATGAATATTTATTTTAGTATTTGGTTGTTTAGAAAATGGCACGCAATACTTAGCAGCGCAGTTATGAAGATGCTTTTATATTTTTGTTGCGCCCATTACTCAAATATGTATATATGAAAATGAACACAATTTCGAGTTTAAAAAGTGTTAATGTTTCAAAGAAATTGGTAAGCGATCATAAATTTTTTTTTACCTATCTGATTATCCGACGGTGGATGGCAGCGGGAAATTTACTGTCAAAACAGGTAGCCGAAAAGCTGCGATTGTGAAAGAAGAAGATACTGAGATTTCATTTGTTATTATGTTTTGAGCGTTTTGAAACAGATTTTTATCGAGAATATTTTATATTATTTTGAAAGAATTGCACAGGACCAAAGTGTGGAAAGGAAAAATTTTAAATAAAGAAATTAACTAAATTAAAATCAAACTAAATGCCAAAAATATCACTATCTTACCATTTGTATTTAAACGCCTCGAAATATTCATCCAAACCATGTACTTTGTGTCAACACGTCTACACTGGATGTCTTCTATATATCATAAATTATTTTATGATTTGACACCTCATCAATTTTTCGTCAAAACTCATTGTTTTGAAATTGACGCGCGTCTTACAACCTTGACAAAAATAAATGCCACAACAGTTTCATTCGTTTGATTCTGTGGCGACGACGGCAAAATTAGAAATCGATCAATCCCGACGGCAGCTTCGTCCACCACTGACCGTCACCTGTCGAAATTTGGGCTTTCGCATAAGACGCTGTGCTTTTAGAATTTTAACAGCGGCATTTTTTCGTCGTTTGCCGTTGCCCGTAGCAATTGTATTTAAGCCTTGACTTAAAAAAATTTTGTTTTACGGTTCTTCCATCTTCCGAGATTCTTGCCAACGAAAATTCCTCATTTTGGATATAAAAATCCCTTAAAATCCCTTAATACCATATTTCAAGGAAATCTTTTAAAATACATTAAGAATGGGTTTGTAAAGTGACATAATCAATTTCGAGCAAAATCATTTATTTCAGAACGAAATTATCACATTGAATAAATCTATGGTAAATAAAAAAGTATCAAGAATAAGTAAATAAATATTTTTCGCATTTGAGTAAAAGCCTTCACTTTTTGGGACACTCATAATTTTAAAATTTTCTTTATGCATTTTTCTGGTAGAATGGTCTTTCTAGTTCATATGTTCCACAAATAAGAATTTTATTGCAAGCCTATAAATTATTTGAAGATTTGAATGATAAACAAATTTCAAAACCGCAAACCTTGTATTTTGCCTTTTTTTCGGTCATTGTGCTTTTGAATCCAGGCTTTATATTTACTTTCGTTTTCCAACCAGTAATCGGAAAATTTCTTGACATATTTTTTGTTTTCAACTTTTTTAAACTGTGTTATTTAATTTTTTTTTTTTTTTGAGGAGTTGAAATTTATAATTCTCCATTTCCTTTAATGAAGAAATATGTCATATTCTATCTATCTATCTCCGTGTGCAAAATTTCAGTACTCTAAGGCTGCATTCACATCGGACGTTTTAATCATCCTTCAATCTTGATTCAATCAGAACACCATATAAATTTCTGCGTATATCCCTCTTTGCATTCCCACCGATAAAACAAAATAAATAAATAAATAGATCATTAAAGCATGATCAAAGCTTCCGGTCTGAATGCAGTCTAAGTGCACGTATTTACGAGTTATCGAGAGGACGGGCAGACCGACGCGACAATTGGACAGATGGACGGGCTCACAAACTTACTTGCGGACAGACGGACATGTAAAACTCGATATAACTTTCAATAAGTATGGGTATTTAATCCAATATTGATCCACCAGCATGATTTATGTGCGCTATAAATGGAATGACAAAGTTAGTATACCCTATGATTTCATCTAGGGTATAAAAATCAAAGATCTTAAAGTACCAAGGAATTCGAAATTATTTTTTTTGATGTGGGCATTTATTTTTCTTCTGTACCGCTGACCAAACTTAAATCTATTCTTTTTAATGTAATCAGAACGAAGGTTTCGAACCCGGATTAGTCGTCTCAGTTAATCAATTTATTAAAAGTTCGTAACGATCAAAATTAGTTTTTGTTTAATGGTGATTTTTATTCATACTCGAAAGCCTTAGCTGTGGGATTGTCGCTGTCTCCGTTTTTGACTGAGGCTTTTATGTGTCATTTAGAACATATTTTAATTAATACAGTTAAAAAAGAATTTATTGAAACATGTTTTATCGGGTTTCCTTTCATGGATGATGTTTATTGCATTTGGGCTGGTATGTAACGTCAGCTTACAAACTTTCTCAGCAATACTTTAAATAACCTAGATTACTGTATATGGTATAAGTTTACAGGTATTGATAGAGAAAGTAAAAATTTGGTAGATATTAACATTTTAATTACTGATAATTCCGTAAGTTTTGACATATACATATATAAAAGATTCGTATCCTGACGCTGTAATACATTTTAACTCCAATCATCCCTGGACCACAAAAATGGCACCCTTCCATATTATGCTTAATCACAATTCCAATAAACAACGGTGTTAAGACAAGGCTCTTTTGTCTTGCCTGGAATTCTTTTGCCTTAAACGCAGATGGTATAAATGGCACTTGAACCGATATACCAAGGCTAATACCGTTGCCTAGTTTGCTTGCTGTTTGACGATGGTATAAACGGCACCTTAACCGAATACCAAAAGCCTGAAAACTAAAAGGGTTACGCGATATGAAATGAAACGTTCGAATTTTTAATAACAACTGATATCTTTATTGATTCATCAGTGTGAATTTATACTCAAATTTTGCTAAGCTTACAGTATACTAATTATTCTACCAAAAAGTAAACAAAAAAAAAACAAATATTCAATTAGTAAATTCCCAATATTGCTTATCTAGCAAAATTCCGAGTTGTATGCAAAATAAATTCTTCAGTTATTGCTGAGTGTCACCCTTTTTTCATTACGTTCATGACGAACAATTTACTTTGCATGAAACGAGGTGAATGAATTTCACGCCAGTTGAATAAAAATATGTTTCATATTACAATGATAATATGAACGAGTATTCATGCCTCACCTATATATATGTTTTTTTTTGTTTTTGCACAATTTCAGTAAAATTCTTTACATTAAATTAAGACTAATTAATCTATGATGAATGCAGTATTTAACATTCCCCCCGCGTTAAACCATCGTTCGAAGATTCAAGTAACTAGACGTTGATGCTGAAGTCGACTTCCTTAGATTGCCTAGGTGCGGGCTTAGGACGCAGATTTTCGCCTACAAACATATTGATTCTTGAATATCAGGTTCGGCGATGACGAGTAGAATTAGTCCGAGTGAAAGGTATCCAATGGTAAACTGATGGATATTGTGGGAATCAGTCTTCTTTATTGTTTCTTCTTGCAACTGTGATGAGACCAGTCTCATCAATTCTTCTAGTTGGTCTTCTTGGACTTCGTAGGGAGGTCCTTCTGCAATTCAAGACAATCAGAATACGAATCGATAGATTTATACAGTTTTAAATCATCTGCGTAAATAAAAAAAATCTGATTTGTTGACTACATGAGAAACATCATTTATGAATAATATGAAGAGCAGGGGCTCTACATGGCTACCCTGTGCAACACCAGAGTAAGCCGTTATTTCCTTAGAAAGAGCAGAAAGGAACTGTATCCTAAGCTTACGATCCTTAAGATAGGATGAAACCAATTCAACAACCAAATTGGGAAATCCAAAGATTTCAGTTTAAATAACAGAAGAAAGTGTGGAAGCTTGTCAAAAGCCTTGCTGAAATCTGTATAAATACAGTGAGTTTCGCAAACGATTCGATACAAGTCGGTGTAAACTGAAGCAGATTTGTTATTGTTGATCTTCCCTTCATTAAACCATGTTGATGAGGATTAAGAGCCCTTCTACAATGAAAATACAGCAACTCATACAAAGAAGCTTCAAACAGTGTGGGAATACAAGACATTTTAACGATACGACGATAGTTGGTAACAACCTCCTTTTTACCGGACTTAAAAATTGGGATAATAAACGACTTTTTCCATAACTCAGAAAATTTACCAAACCACAGTGATAGGTTAAACAGCAATGTTAACGGGTAAGAAAGTGTTCCGCTGCAGTTCTTTAGGACAATAGGTGGTAACCCATCTGGCCCAGCAGAATAACTTGGGGTTAGCTTGGACATGGGATCCTCAATCGTTAAGTAATTAAAATAAGCAAAATCAATTTGAGTGTCATTAGTTAAAAATGATTCACTAAAGTAATCAGTAAAGAAATTATATATCACAGACGGATGATGACTAGTATTATCCTTAAATACTAACGCAGGAGGAGAATTATTGGATTTCTTTTTGGTATTTACAAAACGCCAAAAATGTTTAGGATCCGATCTGATTACATTTATCATCTTAAATAAGTACGTATCATAGGCATGCAAAAGAGCAATGCGAAATTCGCTCCTCAATAACAAAAATTGTATATATTTTTTTTTTGTTTTTGCACAATTTCAGTAAAATTCTTTACAGGTAATTAAATTAAGACTGTTTAAGATGTATCGGATTTGAGGATTCACAGGATTTTGTCTTAGTAATGCAAACTCGCGTTATAAATATCAAATTCTTTATTAAGACCCGTAGTACAATAGCGACTGGTTTTAACAACGACTGACCTTAGTTGTACAGCCAAATTCATTTCCATTTACTCATAACAATAGGCTTTACTCTAATTCATAACAGTGTCAGTATCAAACAAAAGAACAATTTATATACATTGAAATTACATTTAATTAGTCTGAATTCTAGTAAGTAGGTAGGGCAGAAATATTCTAACTATATGTGTATGTACTTCAACATTATGCACAGCTGTGCATATTGCGATGACGAGTTTGTCGTTGGAATATTCAACATGCCGCCGGCCTCGCCGTAAGGTGAAATAATAGCAAAATAGTGATGGTACCGCCCGCCATGAACGTCCAGGGATTGTATAGTGCTGGCTCTGTACCAAACAAAACAAAAGGAAAAGGATCAGTTAATGTTTTATTGCATTGGAAGTACGTACAATTTATTAATGTGACGCTTGGTGTAACCATTACGGTGTTTTAATTTCACAGCTCTTATAATACCATCCAATTCAGGGAAGACTTCAACTATTCTGGCTATCATCCACTTTCAAGGGGGCAAGTGGTCCCCTTAACAAGGACAAGATCTTTAATGTTGACTGAGGGTCGTTGCTTTTGCCACTTTCTTCTCAGCTGTAATTGGTGAATGTACTCCTTTTGCCACCGATTCCAAAAGTGCTGAATAAGCTTCCATCGCGACAGACAATCCAGTGATGTATCTGTCACATAAGGTTCAGGGATGACTACTGGAGCTCTGCCTATCAAAAAGTGTCCGGGAGTAAGGACATCCAAATCTTCAGGGTTATCTCTTAACGGGTAGAGTGGCTTTTAGTTGAGGCAGGCCTCAATCTGAGTCAATAATGTTGTCATCTCTTCAATAGAAAGGATCGTATCTCCAATCACTCGCCGCAGATGGTGGTTCGTTGACTTGACGGCTGCTTCCCACAGTCCACCAACATGAGGAGCAGCCGGAGGGATAAAATGCCACTCAACTCCATCTGACTCAAAGCTTCACGAATTGGCACGCGTTGTTGGTTTAAGGCGTTCTGAAGCTGCATTCTTAGTATTGTATCAGCATCGACAAAGTTTGTGGCGTTATCGCTATATAAATGCGAGCATAGACTACTACGCGAAACAAAACGTCGGAAGGCAGCGATAAAGGCTTCGGAAGTCAATTGTGTCACCTATTCTATGTGGACAGATCGAGTTGTAAGGCATACGAAAACTGCTATGTATGCTTTGAACGATTTAGAGCCTCTATGTCTTACTGCGGTTACATTTACTGGGCCGGCATAGTCTACTCCAGAACGTTCAAAGAGCTTAGAGGAAGTGACTCTGGCTGCAGGGAGACCTCCCATTAGTTGATTCCTTGTAGTCGACAGATAACGAAAACATCGTATGCATCGATGAATGTGAAAACGAACCTTGTGTCTGGCATGAATAATCCAAAATCGAGTCCTAATATGTGGCAAAGTCAATTGGATTCCACCATGAAGAGTTGAGGCATGTGAATACTGGATGATCAGTGATGCTAGATGATTGTCTGATGGAATAATCATAGGATGATGTTCAGAATAAGGCAGAGATTCATTTTGTAGTCCTCCATTGACGCGTAGTAGCTGCTTATCATCCAATATAGGATTAAGAAAAATGAGTTTGCTTTTTCGGGACACGGATTGTCCTTTTCTAAGCGCTCGTAATTCGTCAGCTAACGCTGAGGTCTGTACTTGTCTTACCCAGAAGGTTAGAGCTTGTACAACCTCACTCGGAGTGAGCTGCGAAATTTTCCCTTTAGTCTTATTTCTGCAGTTCCGAGTAAAAACTAGAATCCATGCAGTGATCCTTAATAAGAGTTGCAACGAAGAGTATATTGTTAACAGAGCCCATTGTTCATTTACCTGAGATATATGACTAGATACTATCAGCTTTTCTTCTAAATCTTTTTCACATAATTTGCACGGAGCTTCTGCAGGCCACATAGTTGAGTGTTGACTGAGCCAACTAGGTCCGGTCCACCATAGATGATGACGTTGTAGCGCTGATGCTTGTAAACCCCTTCTAACACAGTCAGCAGGATTGTTGTCGGTAGGAAAAAATCGCCATTTGCAATCGGGAAGAGTTGTTTGTATATCCGAGACACGATTCGCGATAAATGTCTTCCACTTCGATGGGTGTCCCTTGAGCCATGTGAGGACAATCGTGGAGTCTGCCCATGCGTATATCGGAATCGATTTAAATTTTAGCTCATCGCATACAATGCGCATTAATTTAATTAGTAATGAATCACCGCAGAGCTCTAGTCGAAGGACAGATAAAGTTTTCAGAGGAGAATCTTTCGTTTTGCTAGCAATCAAACTGATTTGCGCGTCGTCTATGCAATGAAGAATACGCAAATAATAACTGCGGAATAAGCTAAGATGGATGCATCGCAGAAGCCGTGTAGCTCGAGAGCGACGTCCTTGCGCGGTGTTCCCATCCAGCGATGTATGCGAATATCTTTCAGATCCGGTAAGTATTTTCTGTATTCATGCCAATCTGCAGCGAGGTTTGAAGGTAATTCATCATCCCACTCTAATTTTGCTAACCAAAGTTTCTAAATAAATATCTTACCAACGATAATTGCGGGAGCCAGCCACCCAAGCGGGTCAGACAGCCGGCTAATGTCTGCTAGAACGTTTCTTTTCGTGTATTTGAACGGAGTGTTAGGGAGATGACATTCATAACGAAAGCAATCAGTTCCCGGATGACAGTGAATTCCCAATATCTTTAAAGAGCATCAGAGAATATGCGATGAGAGGAAGATAGTTCTTTATCCTGATCCGGAATATTGTTTAGCAATACGTCTACGTTGGATGCCCACTTGTGAAGCTTGAATCCGCCGCAGCTCAATAATTTTTGAAGTTCGGTTTTTGCTGTATTCGCTGACTGTAAGTCATAAGCACCGAAAAGGACATCGTTAACATCAAACTGATTTAAGATCAGTTGTGAACCGATTGGGTTTTCATCTTGATGATCATGAGCTAATTGTTGCAGTGTTCTGCAGGCAAGAAACGGAGCTGAAGCAGTTTCATATGTGACAGTCTTTCTTTTATTGGAGATGAGCTATCTTCGCGCCATAAAATACACTGCAAATCGGTATCGTTTTTTTTAATAAAGCTCTGACGGTACATTTTTTCTATGTCAGCTGTGTACGCAATTGGATAAAACAGCCATCTCAAGATATTTGCGGAGAGATCCTGCTGCAGCTTTGGTCCGATATGAAGGCAGTCATTCAATGAAATTCCTGTGCTTGACTTATGTGAGGCATTGAAAACTACACGTAACTTTGTACTAGAACTGGATGGTTTCAGTACAGCGTGGTGCGGTAGGTAGTACTTTTGATGTGTTTTTACTTGCAGATCACCGTCCGAAATCGGCTCCATGTTGCCGAGAAGCTGGTATTCTTTCAGGAAATTTGTATATTGTTCCTGCAGCTCTGAGTACTTAGCAAGTCATTTTTCCAATGGTAAAAACATACTGATCGCCGCCTCAAACTATTAGATTTTGTTGGCAAGTGCACTATATATCTCCCAGTATGGTCTCGTTACACACTTTTTTGAAACAAATCTTCACACGCTTTTTCCTGAGGATTTAAGGCACTTTTAGATGGAATTTCTTCCATTTCCCAAAAGCGGCGTAATGTAGACTCAAGATGGATGGGGCTTGTGTTGATGTATGAGATGTTGTTATACAATTACGAGTGGTGGCTGTTTCAGCTGAGTAAGATGAATCGCGGGGACTATTATTTGTGTTATAGCAGATTGATGAAGCATGGTGTGATGCTGCTGGCCACATTCTTTACATCGTCCTTGTGATGGACAATCGTATACCGTATGTCCTAATTTTAAACAATTAAAGCAGAGTTCTTTTTCCCGTATAAATTTTCGACGTTGTTCAGCAGTTTTAGCTTTAAAAAACGAACAAAATATTAACAGGTGTTTACCACGGCACGCAATGCACCGTTTTGATATTGCAGAAAGATTAGTACGTGAAAACGTAGATGATCGATTTGTAAGCGGTTTTGGTTTACTATCTACAGAGCTACTTTTTATAGCTTCTAAGGTGCGCAGTCTGCCTTCTAAAAACGCTTTCAAAGTTTCAAATTTTGGAACTTCTTTAGTATTAAATAAGGAATTTTCCCAATCTTTCCGTGTGTTTATGTCTAGTTTTTGCGTTATAACGTATGTCAACCAATCATCCCAGTGTTTGGTAGGTTGACCTTAGTTTTCTAGGGCTCCTACTGCTTGTGTGGTGCCGTCTAATATGCGTTTAATTTCAGTAGAAGACTCTGAGGTCATTGCACGAGATCCCATTATTGAAGAGATATATGATTGCGTCAAAGCACGTATATTTTCATACCGATTTTCCAAGATAGTCCAAGCGGATCGATAGTTAGCAGTAGTAACGGATATATGTTTTATGAGATTCGGTGCTTCACCTGATAAGCACGATTTCAAATAATGAAATTTCTGAACGTCTTGTATTAAGTTGTTGGTGTGAATTAGTGACTTGTAAAGGTCGCGGATTGGAGGCCATTCTAAATAATTCCCACTAAAAGATTGAATCGATCTCTTGGGTAATTTGGCTGTCGCTTCCGTCAGCGAGTCGGATTTATTCATGCTGTCATTGGAATTAGCAACCACTGAATCAGGTATTAATGCGCGTAATCGCCGACGTAAATCTCCTAGTGCTTCTAGGTAATCCTGCTCAATATCAGAGTAAGTGTCGTTCACAAAATAGTCTTTTTCCACTATTTCTTCATCGTCCCCATTATATGAAGGTCATTGTTCTGCATAAATTGACTCCAATACGTCTGGAAAAGTTGAATTCGTGCTTCCAAATATTCTACAGTCGGCTTATCAGTAGAAGTTCTGTCTGTGTTCGCTATAAATCTGGTAATTCTACCGGACAGCCGCTCATGTTTCTCTAGCAGTTTATCGATGTTAGCATTCATATTGCTTATAAATGTATGTGAATTGTATTATATGAAGCAAAAAATAGAAAAAATCTGCTCACCAGTTGCTGAGTACTGCCCAGATTATATACCTTTTGTCTATGCAAATTCTGACTTACGGTAATTATTAATTATTGCATGCCAGTGGATGTATGTACGTACATATTGTATACATGTATAACATTCCTCGCTGATGAACCGTATGCCCTTGACCTTGTTGAAATGTTTCAGAATATGTAATTTCGCGTGAAGTATATAACGCAGTCCACTTTTCAGCAAATCACTTTTTTTTTTTTGAAGTCACTTTTATGTTCACTGCAGAAGCATACAATTGCACACTGCTCAAAGTATCACAGTCTTTTAGTTCATAATATCTCACAACACGTACTAAACTCGATGATCGAAGAAGTCTATACGCTTTCACACTGTCCTACCGCGCACAGGATCGCTAATAAATTTATTGTTTTACCCGACAGTTCAAGCAAATTTCGCAATAAAAATCTCGTAGAAGAGCACAAATTGTTTTATTTTTTTTTTTTTTGGTTTTTCGAAAGTGCGATAAATAAACTGTTTTTCGATTTGTAATCCTTGTTCTGAATCCTTATCCCGCTCGTAGGACCATGTTTAAGATATTTCGGATTTGAGGATTCACAGGATTTTGTCTTAGTAATGAAAACTCGCGTTCTAAATATCAAATTCTTTATTAAGACCTGTAGCCGAGCAAAGTGCAATAACGACTGCTTTTAACAACGACTGACCCGAGTTGTACAACCAAATTTAATTCCATTTACTCATAACAATAGGCTATACTCTAATTCATAACAGTATCAGTATCAAACAAAAGAACAATTTATATACATTGAAATTGCACTTAATTAATCTGAATTCTAGTAAGTACATAGGGCAGAACTATTCTAACTATGTATGTATGTACTTCAACTTGGTGCACAACTGTGCATATTGCGATGACGAGTTTGTCGTTGGAATATTCAACAAAGAAGACTAATCTATGATGAATGCAATCTTTAACAAATGCTTATATACAAAGAAAATACCTTACAAACTCTTATACTAGAAAATCGAAAGGCTGTATTAAAATTAGTTTATAAGGCTGAAAATTGCGACAATAACCTGTAATGGAGGAATGTTACATATAGCAAAGGAATAACCAATAACTTAACGAATGTTTTATTAAGATAATACAACATTAGGTCAGTCGTTGTGAATAATAATAATTTAAAAAGAAATTTGGTTAATTATAAGATTAAAAATTAGGTTTATATCGGAAAAACTAGATTTCTCGAACATGTCGCAGGAGTGAAACACAAGAAGCCAAAACCCGGTCTTTCAAAACAGCTTGCAATAGACAACCATAGTACCAATATTAATAACCTAACTCTACTACATAATTTAAGTAAAGGTTTTATGGCCTAGACACACAGCGCTCTTAATGAAGAAATAACTAACGATTCATTAGTCTATAATGATTCATTATAAACTGCAGACACACAGCCATTTCTTTAATTAAGTTGCACTGTCAAACTGGTTTTGATAAACTTATGTCATTAAAGAAGCGATATGGATCGAATTAACGCAATAAACTTTGTTTTTATTTATTTTATTTTCAATTTAACAGTTTACAAATGAGAAAAACTTTATATTAAAGGGAATATTGACAATATATAATTTGTTATTTGCATTTCTTTACATTTTTTCTTCTTATTTTTCAAATCGGCAGATGCACAGCGGAGCTCCAGATTTACATTATATGCCAAATCTAGCACATTTTTCCTCATTATAGCTATAATGAAGGAGGAAAACCCTTCATTAGTGTACTTCAATATCATCTGATTTTCGAGCTATAATGACGTATACCATTTGACACACGGCATTTTAATGAATAGTTAGTACAAATGATTCATTAGTTCCTGCTGTGTGTCTAGGGTATTATCCTAGATAAATTTGAAATCTTTGGAATTAGACAAGCTTTGACTAACGGTAATGCGTTAGTAAACGATGAGAGATATTTTTCAGACAAAAGTCTGCTATTTAAACCAGGTCTATTTCCGAAGTCAGCAGATTTTGTTTTTAGTTAGTAGCCAGCCCTTGATAAATGCCGCAATAAGGCGAAACGTATCGGCGTTATTGTAACGTAGTTTTAATTTTGAAAAAAAAAAAATTAAATAAAGTTGGTTTGTGAAATAATTTTAAGCAAGTGTTTTAGTTAGTTTAGGAGGAAAACCCTTCATTAGTGTACTTCAATATCATCTGATTTTCGAGCTATAATGACGTATACCATTTGACACACGGCATTTTAATGAATAGTTAGTACAAATGATTCATTAGTTCCTGCTGTGTGTCTAGGGTATTATCCTAGATAAATTTGAAATCTTTGGAATTAGACAAGCTTTGACTAACGGTAATGCGTTAGTAAACGATGAGAGATATTTTTCAGACAAAAGTCTGCTATTTAAACCAGGTCTATTTCCGAAGTCAGCAGATTTTGTTTTTAGTTAGTAGCCAGCCCTTGATAAATGCCGCAATAAGGCGAAACGTATCGGCGTTATTGTAACGTAGTTTTAATTTTGAAAAAAAAAATTAAATAAAGTTGGTTTGTGAAATAATTTTAAGCAAGTGTTTTAGTTAGTTTAGGAGGAAAACCCTTCATTAGTGTACTTCAATATCATCTGATTTTCGAGCTATAATGACGTATACCATTTGACACACGGCATTTTAATGAATAGTTAGTACAAATGATTCATTAGTTCCTGCTGTGTGTCTAGGGTATTATCCTAGATAAATTTGAAATCTTTGGAATTAGACAAGCTTTGACTAACGGTAATGCGTTAGTAAACGATGAGAGATATTTTTCAGACAAAAGTCTGCTATTTAAACCAGGTCTATTTCCGAAGTCAGCAGATTTTGTTTTTAGTTAGTAGCCAGCCCTTGATAAATGCCGCAATAAGGCGAAACGTATCGGCGTTATTGTAACGTAGTTTTAATTTTGAAAAAAAAAATTAAATAAAGTTGGTTTGTGAAATAATTTTAAGCAAGTGTTTTAGTTAGTTTAGGAGGAAAACCCTTCATTAGTGTACTTCAATATCATCTGATTTTCGAGCTATAATGACGTATACCATTTGACACACGGCATTTTAATGAATAGTTAGTACAAATGATTCATTAGTTCCTGCTGTGTGTCTAGGGTATTATCCTAGATAAATTTGAAATCTTTGGAATTAGACAAGCTTTGACTAACGGTAATGCGTTAGTAAACGATGAGAGATATTTTTCAGACAAAAGTCTGCTATTTAAACCAGGTCTATTTCCGAAGTCAGCAGATTTTGTTTTTAGTTAGTAGCCAGCCCTTGATAAATGCCGCAATAAGGCGAAACGTATCGGCGTTATTGTAACGTAGTTTTAATTTTGAAAAAAAAAATTAAATAAAGTTGGTTTGTGAAATAATTTTAAGCAAGTGTTTTAGTTAGTTTAGGAGGAAAACCCTTCATTAGTGTACTTCAATATCATCTGATTTTCGAGCTATAATGACGTATACCATTTGACACACGGCATTTTAATGAATAGTTAGTACAAATGATTCATTAGTTCCTGCTGTGTGTCTAGGGTATTATCCTAGATAAATTTGAAATCTTTGGAATTAGACAAGCTTTGACTAACGGTAATGCGTTAGTAAACGATGAGAGATATTTTTCAGACAAAAGTCTGCTATTTAAACCAGGTCTATTTCCGAAGTCAGCAGATTTTGTTTTTAGTTAGTAGCCAGCCCTTGATAAATGCCGCAATAAGGCGAAACGTATCGGCGTTATTGTAACGTAGTTTTAATTTTGAAAAAAAAAATTAAATAAAGTTGGTTTGTGAAATAATTTTAAGCAAGTGTTTTAGTTTCTTAGTCCTTAATTAAAAATGAAGGAATTCCTTATTTATATTTTAATGTTTAGCGGAGCTATGCAAAACTTACATTCCTTACAGCAGCTCAGTCGATCAAATTTGCAGCTCCGATAGATGAAATGCGGTGGGTTATGTATGTTGTATATTCGTGGGGCCGCAGCGCTAGAAATACAGAAAAGAGATTTTTTATTTTTTGTGCAACACTTATGAGTAAGAAGAAAAGGAAATACATTAGCATTTGAGTAAAACACATGTTATACTACTAAATTGCAACTGCGGTTTAGAATGGACAAAATCGGTTATTAAAATTTCTCTTCATTCTGCTATTCCTTTCAAACTTTCTCGTATTTATTATTTGTTATAAACGCATTGAGCAGCTATTGATGTTGGCAATATAGTAAAATGTCCTTCAATTGGAATGCTTCAAAATTAGAATTCCCAAAGGGCGTAACAAATTTCACAGGTTGCTACATTTCGAACTCTTCAGTATATTAAGATCGTCACGAGAAGCGTGCTATAGAGTCTGGGAATACTTTTTGAGGCATTTGTTTCCACGACTGTAACAGCAAATATAGTAGCCCGAGTGAATGAGAAAGGATCCGTTAAAAGTACAAAATCAGCTTAAATCCAGAATTGACAGGCAATCTAGGAGCTTTGCTTGTACCAACCGTACAACATACAGCTAACAAAGATGCGGTAGCACATAAAATTCGTGTATATGAGTGAAGCCGAGAGCTTTTAATATCTCGAAGGAGGATGGAAAATGCGGAGTAAATGGGATGCAAGTAGAAGAAAAATCAATGACAGCGTGTAGAAATGTCAACAAATTTGCATCCTTAAGGCCTATTCACACTAACCATCCCAATTCCGATAGTCAACAGCTCATCAAAATATTCTCCAATGCACTTGAGTCAAGTAATTCGCACTATTCATACCCGGAGAATATTTTGATGCCGTCAAACTGTCGGCGATGAGACGTTGTGGTTTACTGTGAATTTGTGTGTCCAGTAATATTAGAGCTTCACATTTGATGGAGGAAAATGAAGGACAGATGACTGTCTAGTGTGAATAGAATGAAAACTGACTGATAGCTGACCGACGATTAACTGTCGGAAGGTTGATGGATAGTGTGCATAGGTCTTTATATATTAGTAAAACATGACTACTCCTTCATGAATTCTGCCAGCTGTTTAAACGTGCAATATGGTCTCACACCTGAATATTTGGGATCAACACAAATACTGCTCGTGCTTTACTTAACTAGCTTATTAGCGTTCCTGTTTGTTACATATTCTAAGGATCTAAGCAATAAATAAAACAATAACGATAACTCTGATATGAAATACGTTTCTATAATAAAGCAGGGCTTAAGTGTAGGTACATTAGGCGCACCAGCTTAAATTTTTTCAAACTTTGTGTACTAGTTCAAATTTACTCACAAATCACGAATATGTAGTTTTTATTTGGCGGCGACTTATAGTTTCCGAGATATTTAAGTTTAAAAATCGCGTAATTTGCACTGCACTTCACAACACAATTTGACAGTCTCGCAATTAATTAACTCTTTTTCTTCTTTTTAGTATGCAGGCAGGCATGCGCACGCACTCACACACCTACACACGCACGCGTGTGTGTATGTGTTCCCCATGCCAGGCTGCCTGGGTGTGTGTATTTCTTTAATAAATGTTTTGCTATTCCATCCGCTCCGCGCGCGTGTGTGTCTGCCCCTGCCAGCCTACCTGTGTGTGTGTGTGCCCCTGCCAGCCTGCCTGTGTGTGTGTTCGTGTGTGGATTTCTTTATTAAATGTTCTTTTAATTCCATTCTAACTAAATGCTGTTTACACATCAATTAATATTCGTAATGAAAAAAAAAACACAATGCTGGTAACCCGAATGTTCGGAATGTATGTATATACCTACCACTGCTTCTTTTTAATCCTAACAAGTGGAAAAGCTAGAATTGGTCTAAGACCAATTCTTATGATACCCTAGATGAATGCACGTATGAAATTTCGTATGGTCATCCATTTGAGCAATTTTGATTTTTTGCATTGGTTTCTCACATTTATTTCTAGAACGGCTCGTCGGACTGAAAAAATAATTATAATCAATTTTATACGATTTCTTATTTTGAAGAAGTTCTTAGTACAATAAAAATGTCTAGAACTGATCGTTTTCAAAGTATATGTAAAAAACCAAAATTATTATAAGGCAACACCAAGAAAGGGTTGCCCGATTCAGCCCATTTTTGAAATTTTATTTGCTATAAGTATGAAAACACAGTGTACCAAATTTCAGCTTTCTATGTCGACGTGTTCTCAGGTAGCGTTCAAATACGAAACGAAAGTTTTGTATGGCAACCCCACGAAGGAGTTGCCCGATTTGTCTCATTTTCGAACTTAATTTTACTTTTTTTTTTAATGTCCGTGTACAAAATTTCAGCTTTCTAGGTGAACGCGTTCTCGAGTTATCGTGCGACAGACAGACAGACGGACGGACGGACGACATGCAAAAATCAAAATAACTTTTAATATTATGCGTGGGTGTCCAATTCTTTTTGCTCTACCATCATTATTTCGAGGTGTTACAAACGGAATGACAAACTTAATATACCCCTATAGATTTCATCTAGGGTATAAAAAGAAGAAGAAGAAGAGTTAATTAATTGCGAGAATGTCAAATTGTGTTCTGAAGTGCAGTGCAAATTTCGCGATTTTTATACCCTAGATGAAATCTATAGGGTATACTAAGTTTGCCATTCCGTTTGTAACGCACAGAAATAATGATGGTAGAGCAAAATGGATTGGACACCCCCGCATAAAATTAAAAGATATTTTGATTTTTGCATGTCCGTCTGTCCGTCCGTCCGTCCGTCCGTCCGTCCGTCCGTCCGTGCGCACGATAACTCGAGAACGCGTTCACCTAAAAAGCTGAAATTTTGTACACGGACATTAAATAAAAAAAGTAAAATTAAGTTCGAAAATGAGACAAATCGAGCAACTCCGTCGTGGGGTTGCCATACAAAAATTTCGTTCTCCACGATATATTTGGACACTACGTGAGAACACGTCGACATAGAAAGCTGAAATTTAATACATTGTGTTTTCATAGTAGTAGCAACGAAAATTTCAAAAATAGACTAAATCGGGCAACCCCTTCTTGGTGTTGCCATATAAAGTTTTTGATTTTTTACATATACTGTGAAAACGATCAGTCCTACACATTTTTATTGTACTAAAAACTTCTTCAGAATAAGAAATCATATAAAATTGGTTATAATCATTTTTTCTGTCCGACGAGCGTTCTAGAAATATATGCGAGAAACCAATGCAAAAAATCTCAAGTGGGTGACCACTCGAAATTTCATACGGGCATTCATCTAGGGTATCATAAGAATTGGTCTTAGACCAATTATAGCTTTTTCTCTTGTTAATCTTAAATATCTCGGAAACTATAAGTCGCCGCCAAATAAAAATAACATATTCGTGATTTGTGAGTAAATTTGAACTAGTACACAAAGTTGAAAAAAACATCTAAGCTGGTGCACCTAATGTAAACTTAAGCCATTCTTTATTATAGAAACGTAATTCATATCGGAGTTATCGTCATTGT
>OZ005742.1:105934090-105940570 GCA_963930735.1 Dioctria linearis
TTGCCAGATCGATTAAGAAAACCTTAATAGTTACATAATGATACGAATCTACGAACAAGGTCGACATTTTTGCGTATTGGGTAATTTTTGATTGCCTCGTATTTCGAGGTATCGGTATTTATACTTTAATTTGTTATCAAATTCACTAGGAATACAACTTCTGCTTTACGGAATTGTCACTTACTTGGATGGAGTTTAAAATTGTATTTGCGTAATCTCTACAATACTTTGCCAAAATTTATATAGTGGTGTTTAACACTACAACCGAAAACTATAATGTCGTCTACATAAGAGTATGCTTCGAAGCTAAGCCCAGTAAGAGCTCTGGTCAGTATTCTCTGAAAACTATTAGATGATACTTTTAATCCATTAGGTAACTTCCCGTTGAAAATGCTGTACGCGGTCTTGAGTCCTGCTCAAGTTTTATTTGGTGAAATGAACTAGTCTTATCAAGAGTTGTGAAATACTTTACTCTACCCAACTTATCTAGAGCATCTTCTGATCTGGTTAAAGGGAATGTGTCTCTAAATATCCTGTCGTTGAGCTTCCTAATCGCCACCTTTTTTTATCGCCACTTGTTTTTAGGTACTTAGAGTAGCGGGGATGGCTCAAAAATATCGTTTGACTCTAGCTCTTCGACAGGCTTGTTTTAGCTTTGTCTATTCGTTTTACGTCACATGTACTTTTCGTTTTAACTGGTATAGAATGGGGCTCTATTTCTACCTTGAAGTTTGGTATCATAACTTCCTCATCGTTAGTATTTAGTATTTTAACAAAAGGAACATTTGTTGGTATTATTCTGTTTGCCAATATACTCGTACATCACTCTGCAATTCTATATTCAGAACTAAGTTGACATGACATGAATGGTGTTCAATTTCTAGCTGTAAACTTATTGATCCAAATAATTGCTTCATTAGTAAGTAATTCCGGTAAATTTGCAGTTGTCATTTGGATTAAAGTCAAAGGTATTAATATTTAATTTATTGGATTTTTCTATTGTGTAGAGCACATCTTGCTATACATAAATCTGCATGTAAAATATAAACATGCACAAACTAAATATAGCACGTTGATCGAGTAACCCAATTCAGTAAATAAATCAGAGTTAATTTTAAACTCCACATAGGTGTTTCATTTATAATGAACCTAACCGAGAGCTCCCTTAGCTCCTACATGGCTACACCTATAGGTAACTAAGCTCTTTAGCTATTACCACTTTCATTGTCTATAGATCTTCATTCCTCTGGGAATATTTTGCTTATCTCATAGCGAGCTCATTATACCTCCTACTTTTATAAGCTGCTTAACTAATAGCGAGCGTTATAACTCCTACCAGTCAAGCGCTTTGTCACATAGAGCTTTGCAAATCCCCTGACAAAGATAGGAAAATTTAACTTGTTTTCTTTTTTCTATTAGTAGAATCAAGCACGAAGAGAACAAATTTTCCACATGGCGACCCTGCGGCACACGAACCAACGAATCTATAAACGTCGACGAAGTCCAAAATGAATGGAAAAAATTAAAGAAGTCATCGCTAGAAGCATTAAGCGAGAGCCCGATTTGCGGCACCGATCTCCATATAGGAATACAGAAGACGAAACGGTGGAATTCTGCGGAATACGATATGAAAAGAACCACCAGTACCTGCTAAAATAAAGACTCGAGCTGGATTTGAAGTCAAGATAAGAGCGGAGCTGTGAAATTACACCAGATTACTAGCGATTGTGTCTGGGGAGCAGAAGCAGCACTTCCAACAAAAAACTAAGAGAAATATTTATAAAAAAAAAATAATAATAAAGAATTAGTAAAAAAAATAAAAATAAAAAACAATTAAAGAACAAACAACTTTTTTTTTGCTTTTTCAACAGTCACTTTTAGACATTAATTTTTTTTTTCTATATTAACCGTTTCTAATTTTTCTTTTCGACTTGATTTACGCTTCAAAAATGGGTAAAACAGCCTCAAAGCAAACGGCTGAAGAGGTAATAATAAATAATAATGCCGGTTCTTCAAGTAATACTATCGCTCAAGTTGGCAGAAATCTCCCAGATATAGAGTTGATCTTAATTGTATTGGGAATTATCATACTCACTACATGGATATTGTGGAGATTGAAACAGTTACTCTAAAAAGATATCAGAAAACATATAACGATATCCAACGTATAAGCTACTATAGAACATGAACATACAAGATTTGGTGTAGCAATTAAAAAATATAAATGACAATTTCAAGAAAACCCCAGACAGAAAATACACGTCGGCATGTATGTTAAATAAATCTGCCGAAGTAGATGGAATAAAAAACAATTTCATACAGAAATATAAAGAAGTATTAAACGTCAATGAAGAATTACCCATCAAATAAAAACAGCAATTTGATTTGATTTATAATAGTGTTGTGACGATTCTGCGATGACAAAATCGATAAATTTGACATCGCTACGGCAATAAAGATAATCCCAGAATTTATCGGAAACCCCAGAAATTTAGATAACTTTCTCAATTTAGTACAATTCGTTCATGACAAAAGAAAAGACAACTTGCCTTTGCTTTAAAAACACGTCTATCCTCTGCAGTACTCAGCACTCAGAACTAACACGATAGTTCAGTCCAATAGAAATGTAGCAGATTTTGCAACAAAAAATGAGAGTCTAATATCACAATTAAACACCTTACAAGTAACTGAACAAGGTGAAGCAAATAGGTCATTGATCGTAAAATTAAATGATCAATTAGCTCTAAATGCATTTAAAAATGGCTTGAGTGAGCCATTGATGACAACGGTCTTTGCATCAAGGCTTAACTGGCTAATTGAAGCAGTTCAGTTAGCAACAGAGCTAGAAGTACCAAGGAAAGAAGCAAATGTATTCCATACAAAAAATACAATGCCAGAAAGGCTTTTAATGAGCAGAATAATCCTCAACGCAATTTCTATAGGAATGACTATAAAAATAATTATTCAAGAAACCACAAAAAACAATGCCGCTATCAAAACCACAAAATGCAATTTACAAATGCCAAACAACAAAAGAGCATATTTAATAAACGATTAACCCAATGGGGAAACGGGGAAAACCCCGAGGTGGTATGCTCGAGGGAAATAAACTAATTGACAAAATAAGAATATATCATATCAATAACCATTTAACCAACTTCATATCAATATTTATAAATGTTATTTTAAAATTAGGTGCGTTAAAAGAAACAAAAGAATTCTAGAGCATAATAATGGCAAAATAACAGGTATCACGAAATCAGAATCATACTCTCTAGGCACATTGATAAAGATAGAAGATCAAGACATTCCAAAACAATTTCATATTGTGGATGGATGAAACCCTTCCAATTTTAACAAGTCGAATTTTAGGAAGAATTTTTTTAATAAAAAGTTCATGTAAAATTGATTATGACAATTTTACTATCTCAATCTTCTTTGAAGATATTAATTACATATTGCCAATGTAAGATCTGAAATAATACGAGCTATCAATGCTAATATTAAAGAAGATAGCGTAGCTCTAAACGAACAAATATAGGAAGGAATTTTTATAGCAAACACCATAATCTATGCCAAAGGTATCGCGCATATCAAAATCCTAAACACGTTAGATAAAGAAATAATTTTACATAATTTTGAACCAAAATTAAAGCCACTTCAAAATTATCACATATTTAACACTAATCTCAAGCATCAAAACAAAGATAGATTCAATAAACTTCTCAAAGAATTAAGTATTGAAAATTTAGATCAGCATGCAACTGATTCCATACTTAATATTTGCAAAGAATTTTCAGACCTTTTCTATTTACCTGGTGACAAATTAATGGTAAATAACTTCTATAGTCAAAAAATATCCACAACAGATAAAAATGCAGTTTACATAAAAAATTATAGATAACCTCAGACTCAAATAGAGGAAATAAACAAACAAGTTGATAACCTTCTTGAAGAAGATATCATAGAACCATCTGTTAGCCCATATAATTCACCACTGCTAATTGTTCCAAAGAAACCAGAAAATGATAACAAGAAATGGCGTCTTGTAGTTGACTTTAAACAGTTAAAAAAGATAATTCTAGATGATAAATTTCCCTTGACGAGACTAGAAGATGTACTCGATAAGCTAGGAAGAGCTAAATACTTTTCCACTCTAGATCTCACAAGATCTTTCCATCAGATAGTATTGGATAAAAAGTCTAGACCATTGACTGCATTCTCAAGCAACAAAGGTCATTTTCAATTTAAAAGGCTTCCTTTGAGATTGAAGATTTCAACCAATAGCTTCCAACGAACGCTGTCTATAGCTTTATATGGTTTAGACTCTGAAGCATTCTTATATGTGGTTGATATTATAATTTTTGGATGTAGTTTAAAACATCATAATCAAAATTCAATAAAAACCTTTAATAAACTAAGAAGATATAATTTAAAATTAAATGCAGTAAAGTGTAAGATTTTGCAAATCGAAGTAACATACTTAGGTCACTTAATTACAAAAGAAGGCGTTCGGATAGGTCCTAAAATGTTCGACACTATATTAAATTATCCTGTACCTACAAACGCAGATGATGCGAGAAGATTTACAGCTTTCTGTAATTATTACAGAAGATTCAGTTCCAATTTTGCCAATATTGCAAAACCCATAAAGAATTTATGAAAGAAGAACACATGATTTATTTGGACAGATGAATGCCAAAAATCGTTCTCAGCATTGAAATCGAAATTGATCAATGCGCCGATTTAAAAAATCCAAATTTCAATGAAAAATGTACAATAAAGACAGATGCTTCCGAATTCACCCTTGGAGCAGTATTATCTCAAGGCGAAATTGGATCAGATCTACCAATTTCATATGCTAGCAGAACACTGACTAAACATGAACTCAATAAGCCATTATTGAAAAAGAACTCTTAGGTATACACTGGGCAATTAAGTACTTTCGACCATACGTTTATGGTAGAAAATTTACAGTGGTCACAGACCTCTAGTAAGTCTCTTCATACATAAGAACCCATCTTCAAAACTGACAAGGATTCGGTTAAACCTATATGATTGCGATTTTGAAATCATTTATAAGCAAAGCAAGATGAATACCGCGCCGATGCTTTGCCACGAATAAAAATAGATTCTGATATCCTCAAAGCAATGATACCTACTTCAACAATAAATGTAACAACAAGGGAAATGGCCAATAAAGATAAGAACAATATAAAAGAAACCCAAGACAAAATCCCTAACAATATGGAGACTTATCACCTTTATGCATGGGCATGTATATCTTTACATGAAGTAAGAAGGGTTAAAAAATTAAAATTTGAGATCAGCATCAATAAGAATAATAATATTTATTAAAAGAAATAATAATAAAGCGCTAAGGAAAGAATATAAAGATAATAGTTTATCTGTCACAAATAACGATAAATAAAAAGGGAGTATTAATCAAGCAATAATCCGTATCATGACTTAGGTTTGATTTTGGAGACACCGATTTTTGAAATGAAGAAAATGAAAACAGGGTCACTATCGTTAGCGAAAGATAACATCATATTTCATTATATAACTCTATTAACTATTTTATTCCGTATCATACCTTCTGTTATAATACAACACCACATTCAGACACATGCTATTCTCCATATGACCTAGTTTTTGGAAGCCAGCCAGCCAGCTTATCCAATGATGTAGATCTCACTGACGAAACACCGATATACAATTACGAAGATTACTCGAGAGAACTTAGGTTCCATCTACTAAAACAAGCACACGATACAGCCCGAAATCTTCTCGATATAGCTAAAGCTAAGCGAAAAGAAAAATCAGATAAAACTGCGAATGTAATAAATTTAAATATAGGTAATCACATGTATTGTTAAAGAGAGAAGATAAAAGAAAACATGAAAGTCCTTACGAAGGACCATACTTAATAAAAAGAATTGAAGGTGTCAATGCATATATAGAAATAGATAAAAAGTTAAAGAAAATTCATAACAATAGACTCAAGGAAATAGAGCTATCAGAAATAGACTAAATGGTAGATAAATAGTCATATTATCAAAAACTGTAATTTATAAAAACATTATATGTAAAACATTTTAATATACTATCAATTAATTAGAAATATAATGCCCTAGACACACAGCGCTCTTAATGAAGAAATAACTAACGCCTCATTAGTCTATAATGATTCAAGCATTCATCAAGCATTTTACTTCGCACAGTATAATGCCTGGCGATTGCGAATTGTTTACTTGTAAACTGTCGCATCCACTTGTGTATGTAACTGGGCATTGAGTCATGGTTAAGTAATTCACTTCGCTTAGTGAAATACTCAGCTGGGCTCACTGTTTGTTTACATGCGGTATTGGGGGCTCCCGCTGTCGGCAGTGATTAGCGTAAAACTTTGTAATTATGATTGCAAGGTATTGCGCTGGTCACTGGGTCAAAGTCGCTTCCGCCTGGTTGAATGGAGGTGAG